>OY987255.1:86695940-86915940 GCA_963920725.1 Rhamphomyia laevipes
ACTATTTTTATTTTCTATTTCTGTGGGCGAGCGAGGAGTTTTTATAGATTTAGAAAATACACTATCGTTTAGATTTGAATCATCATCACTATCGATATCTATATTAGTACAATCAGTATTTAGTTTTTTAGATATTTTCCTTGTTCTAAGACTGAGATTATAATTTAAACTCATTTAGATTTCAAATGCACTCAAACACAATTGTACCAAATGAAATAATTTTTTTAGGAAATAACAAAAAAAAATCATGAAATAAACTTAAAGTAAAAATATATTATCAATTGAAATTTATTTATTATACTTATTGTATATTTATAAAAAAAATATTATATTACTTTTCACAAAAAAAAATTACTTTGTCAGTGTTTTTTTTTTATATCATACGTTATTTTTAATTAAAAATGAATTTCTATATTAATGAAAGGTTTATAGCCTGGTTATTTGATGATTTTACATAATTCCATAAAAATATTTTTGAAAGAAAAAAAAAATATCACATTTAATTAAATAATATTTAACTTTGTGTTTGTTGTATTTGTTATAAGTTTACAAAAATTGATTCAAACTATTTAAATTTAAATTTGATTTTTTAATATTTATTATAATATGCTTTGAAAATTAGAATTTATTTAGAAAAGCTTTACTATTCAAGATTAAACATACATAATACATAACATATATATATATTATTCAATAGCATATAAAAATTTGTCTTAATTAATTACTCCTTTTGATTACTCACTTTGGTATATTCATTTTAAATTGATAGTTGATGTTTAGCTTTGATGTATAATTGGTGTTTTATAGCTTTGATGTTTTGACTTTCTGCTGCTTCGCTGTAGTTTAGTTTAGTAGATAATGATTTTCTTATATGATGATTTACAAGATTTACAGGATTCACCAGGATAATGTTGATTTATCGAAGAAAATATTTTTTTTTTTTAGTTTTCGTTTTTTTTTTTTTGAATTGGTAATATTGAATTTATTTTCGCGTTATTCTTTAATTTTGTTTTATTTATTTATAAAAAGTTTTTGTAAATTTATTTTTCGTTTTTATTTAATAATGCTAGAACCAGACTCAGTTCAAGCTTTAAGGCTATTGTAGTCTTTGCCGTTATTAAATAAAATTTATAAAATTGTCACTTTACAAAAATTTTTACTTTATAAAAAGTTTATATAAATTTGGTAGATGCTTTAACCAAATTTGTCCTGTCACGGTCGCCAAATTGTTATGTAATATAACAATTAAAATTAAAGAAAACAATTAGATCGTTTTTTATCAAAAAAATTAATGTATTTATTAATATTTATTTTTTATAAGATTTTTATTGTACGAAGCGCAACTGAAAAGTGAGTAGTTTTTATTTTCATTTATTGAATTAGAGTTCGCATTATTGCTTTTCGAAATGAGCATACGCCTATTTCGAAAAACAATAAGTTGTATTACCCAATCAATGTAATTATGTTTTTGTAACTTAATACTCTAATAAATTATATTAGCCAGACGGTCATTAGCTTTAGTAACTAAACTCTCATGAATTATATTTTGTTAAAAATATAATTGCATGAGAATTTAATTTTTGCAATGTTATCAAAGTATTATATTTAAGAAATGAATAACGGAAATAGGGTAGGGGGTTATGTATGAACATAACAGGACCTTTACCACTTGAATTCGTAAAACAAATTAATTCTGATTTATTAGCATTAACTGATATTTTCCATTTATCATAAAAAGACAAAATTTGATCCGAATATTGTTTTACGTATTTTAAAGCTAAATCAGGATTTCTAGCATGTGCATAAATTGTTGTATCATCCGCGAATAAGGTTGGATGGATGGATTGATTGAAAGAGGGGAGTCCGTGAAGGACTCAAGCACTCAGGCCAGAACTAGGCCCATTGTACCCTCGGTGCGAAGAACCTTCATGTCACTCCCGCCGTGGCGGTTGTGAGCCATCCGCTATATTTGCCGAATTTACTGATTTGCTGCCATCCATGAACCCCCGATTCGCTCAGTTCGTTCAGGAGATAGGCACCAAAGCATTTATAACGTAGGTGCATGAAGCAGGGACAATGACACAGAAAGTGTTCAATAGTCTCTCTATCCTCACCGCACCCCCTACAGACGTGCACTTCGGAGCGCCGGATTTTGTAGGCATGATATCGCAACATAGAGTGACCTGTTAAGATCGCAGTGCCCAGATATACCGAGCTCTTGTTGAGCCGGAGGTATTTCTTGGTTACTTTCTCCTTCGGGATGCCGCAGAGACACCGCGTGGTGTGGCCGATATCACTAGCTAGCCAGATTTGTCGATGAGATTCATCGGCCCATCATTTTAGGTTCGCTTTAAGAGTCTGCAGTGCTACCCCAACTGTGGTCGTGATGACCTCCAGTTGCGATCCTTCTCTTGCTAGCTCGTCTGCTTTTTCGTTTCCCGGTATATTGCTATGTCCAAGAACCCATTTCAGTGTGACCCTATTCGACCGCGTCAGGTTGTTAAGACAGTGTTTACATTCTTGGACCAGCTTGGATTTGGTAGTATAGGATGTCACCGCTTTTAACGCAGCCTGACTATCTGTGAAGATTGTCAGGTCCCTATCTGTGGTTCCTTCTAATAGAAGGTGGTTACAGATTTCTTTAATTGCCACCACCTCTGCTTGGAAGACTGTGGCGTGGTCTTCCAAGCGAATAGACCTTTCTAGATTTAATTCCTCACAGTACATACCCGCGCCAGTCAGGTTTCCCATTTTGGAGCCGTCGGTATATGCTGTTAACAGGCCAGCTGTTTGAGACACTATGTCAGTGTTCCAATCAGCTCTAGAAGGGATACTGAGTTTTACGTGTGATTCCAGGAAGGTTTCTTTCTGGGAATCGCTAGGTTTCTCAACATTGGGTATGATGAATTTTACAAATCCCAGGATAGACTCATGAGGTACAGAAGAACCTGCATGAGTCCATGCCTGGTTTAAGTGAAGTCTCAATGCAGCCCCCGCAGCATTTTTTTGATCTGGATCCCAATTGGGTGGATAGCCGTAATGGTTTCCAGTGCTGCTGTTGATGCTGTTCTCATTGCGCCCGTAATACTGAGGTAACAAGAACGTTGAACTTTTTCCAACAACTTAAGATTGGAGAGTTTCTCAATCGCCTTCCACCAGATGAGAGATCCATAAGAAAGAGTAGGGCGGACGACACTGGTGTAGAGCCAGCGAATCATATCCGGTTGTAGTCCCCATTTCTTTCCTATCGCGCCCCGACACATGCCAAAAATCCTATAGGCTTTTTTAGCTCGTTCTTCTACGTGCGATCTCCAGTTAATTTTTTTGTCTAAAATAACGCCCAGATATTTATTATTAGTTTTTAGTGCTAGCCGGGTGCCTTTTATAACGGGAAGACTCAATAGTTGAGTTTTCCTTCTCAATGAGAATAAACAGATATCGGTTTTTAGCGGGTTGATGTTCAGCCCACAGTTGTCTGCCCATTGGCTAACAATATTCAGTGCAGGTTGCATTAACCCAGAGAGTTCCGATTCAAATTTGCTTGTGACGAGAATGACCAGGTCGTCTGCGTAGCATACGACGAGGTATCCCTGCCTTGTGAGTTCGAATAGGAGGTCATTCACGACTAGTATCCAAAGCAAGGGTGACAGAATGCCGCCCTGTGGTATACCTTTGTGAACTTTGCCTGCCCGTTCTTGATCCCCAAGGTTCGCATAAATTCTCCTATGTGCTAGTTCAATCCACTTGGAGATTTGTGGGTTGATGTTTTGTTTATGTAGCACTTCATTAATTTTTTGCAGTAGTACATTGTTGAAAGCTCCTTCCACGTCTATAAAGATTCCAAGCAAAGATTCTTTTAATTCCTTTTTCAATGGTGTGAACCACCTCATGAAGAGCGGTTTCCACCTATTTACCTTTTAAGTGGGCGTGCTGTTTGCCAGATAAGGCTGCCGATGGGAGCTTAATTCGAATTTCTCTTTCGCAGATTCTTTCCAGAGTCTTTAAAAGAAAGGAAGTAAGGCTGATTGGTCTGAATGCCTTGGTGGATGAATAGTCATCTCGACCCGGTTTTGGTATAAAGACCACTCTTACCTCCTGCCATTTTGCCGGGGTATATCCAAAGAGGATACACGCCCTGAAAAGGTTTATTAATCTATCAACTATGAAATCCCATGAGTTTTGGAGGAGAGCAGGGAAGATTCCATCTTTACCTGGGGATTTAAATGGTTTGAAAGAAAAAACAGCCCATTTAGCTGCATTAAGGTTAATAAACTCTAATTCCGTATTCTCCAACCTACTGCTAGGCCGGTATGAATCTATTACAACAGAGGTGTCAAAGCATTTCGGGAAATGCTCTTCCATTAGTAATTCTAGTGACTCCCCTGCTGATTCAGCCCCAATACCTTCACTATTGATTAGGAGTTCAGGTTGAATGTGGGTTTTCGCTAGAAATTTCTTAATTCGTGACGCCTCGTTTACGCTATCTACACCATCACAGAACAATCTCCAAGATTGTCTCTTGGCTGAGCGGATGGCGTACTTATAATCATTGAGCGCAGTTTGATATGCGTTCCAATCTTCATCACGATTACAGTTCTTCGCTTTGTTGCAAAGCCTGCGTACCCGTTTACGTTTTTCTTTGAGGTCTTGTGTCAACCAAGGAGGGTCAGAGTCGGATCTGGCCCGTTTCAAGGGACAAGACTCTTCATAAGAATCCATAAGCAGGTTCGTGATCACATTTACTTCTCTGTCAATATCTTCACACGAGTGCAATGCACGGGGGAAGTTAACTGAGAGATTTAATTTTGATTACACCTTGCTCCTGAAAGAAGCCCAGTCAGTTTTTGCCGGGTTTCTTTAAGGAATGGCTGGTGGGACCGTCGCATCAATTTCAAAACGTATATATTTGTGATCCGATAAGCATGCTTCGTTCGAAATTATGGATGTATGCAGATATATCAATTGTAGTTAGTGTTATATCTATTACTTCCCTACGAGAACGCGAGTTATGAAATAGGTTTTTATTTCCTTTTTTTTTTTATAAAAATTGTAATAAAATTAAAAACACCAATTATTCTTTTTAAAGTGTAAATTATTTATTGAACTTTATTTAATGAGAATCAGAACTAGACTGACTAAATTTATTGAATTAAAAACTTAAGAAATATAGAGAATTATAATAAAAACTTATTTTACAAAACTTACAAAATATGATTTTTTAGTTAATGTAATCTGAACAGTAATTTAAAAGTAAAATTAAATGTTGATTATTGCAAAATATAAAAATATAAAAATGTTATTTCTTATCTTCTAAATGAATTGTGGGAACGGAAATAATAATAATATGATATTTAGTTGGCATTAGAAAAAATATGATTGTTGTGGGAAAATCATTTTAAGAATTTAGAATATATAATAGTTTAGAATATACTTTCTGTACTGGTACCTGTATTTGTATTGGTATGTGAGTTTGACGTAACTCCTCCCTCCTTAAGAGGAAGAGCTCCCAGAGTTTTTGTTATTCCGTTAACTATTCGAAATTTACAATAAAAATATACTGAAATGATTACAATTATCAATATTATTATTATTACCGTTGAGACAATATACATGGATTGATTATTATTTTTGTATCTTAATTCAGTTATTTCTTTTGTATTATTAATTTGCTTAAGATGAATTTCCTCAAAGGTTAATTTTTTATATGTTTCATTAACGTTTATTAAATTATTTGGTATTGCAAAACTATGTCGAAATTCTTTTTGATTATTAATAATTATATGATCATTTATGTTTATAGTACAATTGTGGAAAGATATTAAATAATTGCCTGTTAAATTAATCACTCTTCCATCGCAAGAGCTATTTAAAATTACATTATTTTGATTTTTCAATATAACAACACCTTTATATATTTCTATAATTTGAGTAGAATTATTATATGTTCTTGGACAATTTCTTTTTATTAAACAATTATTACAAATGTTGAGACTTTTTAAATCTTTATTTGGTTCATATACATAAATTCTATTTTCATATTTAATTATTTGTTGAGGCTCAAAGCTCAATTCCTCTTGATATTTGTTACTTATAGATATTAATAAACTTTTTTGTGTCATTATAGTATCTTTTGGAATTAAAATTATAAAAATTATATTATTTTCAGTATCTTTTATAGTTCCTAATCTTATATTTGACAATTTTTCTATATCTACATTATATTCATTTATTTCTTCGTTAGTTAAGATATTGCTATGAATTATACCTAATCTAGAAGAAGCTATAGTTTCTTGAATCTGATCGATATTATTTCTAAAAATTTGGAGTTTTAGTAAAAAATCTATGTATGAAATATGAGAAATAACTTTTTGATTAGAATCGCTTAACTTTTCAAATTTATCAATAACGTTCTTCCTATCACTTACTATAGTATTCTTTAATTTAATTAAACTATCATTAAAATTTTTATTTATTTTAACTTGTTGATTAACGTTATCAATTACTTTATGGTTATTTATATCAATTATTTTAAGATAATTTTCAACTTCTTCTCGATCATTTGCATCCATTGTTCCGTATAGCCATTTATAAGCTGTACCCATAAAATTAAATAAACCTCGTTTGTGTCTATGTGGAAGTAAAATTTTTATTTTATTTTTTATATTGTATATTTCTGTCTTCAAATTTTCAGCTTGATCTTTTTCTATTGTTAGTGGTATATTTTCTTCAAAAAGTTTGATAATATTCTCTAGTTCTGGTATATTGATAATGTGTATAACAGTATTATAGTTTAGCACTATGTTTACGTCCTCTAGTTTTATCTCGGAATATCCAAGTTCGGTTTCGATTTTTTCAATTATTAAATTACTCGATGCAGTTGACATCATTAGCATTATCGTCACGATCCATATTTTGAACGTCCAATTGATCTGAAAATTTTGGTTTTCTTTTAACATTGCTTTTATGAATATTTACAAATTTATGTTTTATATATTTGGGTTCTTGTTTATGCCGTAGACTTTTATAATTTTTAATGTATACTTCGCTTCTAGTTTCTATATAATCTTCTCTTTTTTCGTTCCTTTTGTTTATATACCTCTCTTTTTCTTTTACCATATTTCTATATATTTGTATTTTGTTGCAATTACCTTCTTGTACTCTTATTGGTTTCTCTTTAGTAACAGAATGAATGCTATTGTTGTACCATTCCAAAGCTTTTGACATTTTTTCTTTAATGTTTAGGTTACTATGTTCAATGCCTAACGTTCGTATTTTTTCACCTATTGTGTTGTGCAATCTCTCAATGTCGGCATTTCCAGTATGATTATTAGGTTTAACTAAATGAAGTTCTATGTTTTCATTTCTTAAATAATCTTTTATATTAATGCTTCTGAACTCATTATCTGTTATTAATTTTTTAAAATGTCCTATTTGAGATTTTAACTGTCTTAACTTTTCAATGATTGTTTGGTTATTTCTGTCTTCTAAGTAATAAGCTGTAGCAAATTTGGAAAATCTATCAATAAACGTTAGAAAATTACCTTACACATCCATATGTATAAATTGTTTAATATCGTTTGGGGTTTCTGTTTTTTCAAATTTTGCTTTTATTGGCTTTCTTGAATATTTCACCCTATTACAAATATCACAATTATCTATATATTTTTGAATTAAAGTTTTCAAATTTGGAATGTATATAACTTTCTTCAGAGATTCATAGTTTTCATTAATACCAGTGTGGCCAGTTTCATATTTATGGTATTTATGTATTTCTTTTAAAGCTTCGTCTTCTGATGTCATATCTTTTGCAAAATAACTACATCTAACAAATTTAATGTTGGAACTTTCGCTAAATAGTTCTATTAATTTTTCTTGAACAATATTATATTTATGATCGTTCAATTCGGTGTAGATTCCTATTTTACCTGAACTAATATATCTCCTAAAAATATCAACTAAATGTCTTTCTATGTCTTCAGAATTTATGAATATTCTAGTATTGTTAAAGGTAATTTCAGTCTCTTTATTTTTATTGTCTGTTAAGATAATTTGGGTTTTAAATCTATTAACTACTGTATCTAAAATTGAAAAGTGGTCATTTAATTCTTCTATTTGCGAATGTATTGTGTTGTTGTCTGAATTTATGTTATTTTGAAGAGATGTATTTTTGTTATTAGATTCATTAACAGGTTCGTTCAAGTTGATTTCATTTTTTACGGTGTCTATTCTACTAAGAAAATCAGCAACTACATTTTCTTTTCCTTTAATATATTCTACATTCATATTATATTCTCCAAGTTTCAATAACCATCTATTTAATCGGATTAATATCTTGCGAATTTGTATGCAACCATTTCAATGGTTGATGATCAGTTAAAAGATCAAATTTATTACCATATAAATATGGTCTAAAATAATTAGTTGCCCAAACGATCGCCAATAGTTCTTTTTCTATTGTAGAATAGTTTCTCTCATAGTCGTTGAGGGTTCTACTAGCATAGCATATTGGATGAGAATCTTGCTGCAATGTTGCTCCAATTGCATAAGCACTAATTAATTTAATTTTTTTATCAAAATCAGGATATTTCAATATTGGATCTTCTGAAATAATCTTTTTCAATTTTTCAAAAGCATTTATATAATTTGTATCTTTTACATTGATTTTGGCATTTTTCTTTAGAAAATTTGTTAAAGGTTGGGCATAATTTTTAATAAATTTTCGGTAATAACCGGTAATTCCTAAAAATGATTTTATTTGCTTTTGGGTTGTTGGCAACTGTAATTTTAAAATATCATCTACCTTTTTTGGGTTTGGCTTTACACCATTGGGGGTTAGTATGTGCCCTAAATATTCAGTTTGTTTGGCAAAAAATTTGCACTTATCTATTTGAATTTTAAGATTATATTCTTTTAGTTTATTTAAGATTTTTTTAATATTATCAATATGTTCCTGTAAAGACGTAGCAAAAATTAAAATATCGTCAAGGTAACAAACACATATTTTGTTTATGAAATCTTTTAATACCCTATTCATGAGGCGTTGAAAAGTAGCCGGAGCATTTTTCAAGTCAAATGGCATTCGAATATATTCGTAATGACCAGACGGTGTAGAGAAGGCCGTCTTTGGACGATCTTCTTCTTTGACCAAGATTTGGTGAAATCCTTTAGCGAGATCTAAGGTGGTAAAGTATTGTGCTTTTCCTAGTTTGTCCAATATATTTTCTATATTCGGTATGGGGAATTTATCCTCTACCGTTATCTCGTTCAGTTTTCTATAATCTACAACCAATCGCCATTTTTTCTTTCCTGAATTATCTGCCTTTTTTGGGACCACCCACAAAGGACTATTATATGGAGAGTTACTTTCTTTTATTATTCCTTGCTTAAGCATATCAGTAATCTGTTTGGTAACTTCTTGCTCATGAATTTTTGGAAATCTGTAAATTTTGGAAAATGTTGGTCTATTTGTCGTTGTGATAATTTGATGTTCAATTTCAGAGGTACAACTTAAGTTTTCCCCTTCATTGTAAAATAAATTATTATAATTTTTTAACAGATTTTTTAATTCTAAACTTTCCTCATCATTTAAGTCTTTAAAAAGTAATTGTTTTATTTCAGAATTTAATTCAACAGGTTCCAATTGATAAATTTTACCACGGTTATATGGATAATCATTTATGAAGGGTATTTCGTTTCCATTTATTATTAAAGCTTCTTTATTCATGTCAATTATTGCTCCGATCGGTCTTAATAAATTTTGTCCAATTATTCCATCAAAATTTTTGTCATTTAATTTCATTAAATTCCATACAATTAAATTGTCTTCTTTAAATTCTTTTGGTAGATTTGTCATAATTTGTTTTTTGACTATACTAATTCCTGAATTTATTGCACCAACAGACTGCCCAGAAGAAATCGCCATGAAAGCCACTCCAACGGATACGAACCGGCAGAACATCACTGGTTGACATAAAAGCAGCGTCTATAGCTGATTCTAATGCCTCCCTGATGATAGACTGTCTGTCCCGAGCGATCTGCTGTCCCGAGGTGCTGCAGCGTTGATGACAGCCATCTCAAAAGATGTTTTGTCAACTCCTCTGACCACCTGAGAATAGGAACTCACGGTTCGTTTACCCGTTGGGATGACCTTCGGTCTTGCGACAGGTTTAGATCTACGATCTAAGCCTGATTTGGGGGCAGGTCCTTCCTTATAAGTTGATAGCTCAGGGTCTACCTTCTTATTGGTTGGTCCTGCTTCTCCCGAATCATCCGAGTGGATTCTCTTTTTTGCTGCTTCTGTTGCAACAAGAGCCCGTGCAGGATTAGTTGTCCCCATTTTTCAACCTAATGTGGTTGACATGGCAACGCCTGACACCGCACGGGCCCCTGCCGCAGCAGGAGCAACACAAGTAGTTGCTGATTTGGCCGGGTGGACCGATGTGGAAACTGGCAATGCACTAGCGGCTACCGCGGTTGTTCCACCTTTAGGATTCACCCGTGCACCACTCGGTTCTCTACCTTTCACGCCTAGTACCGCGCCGCGCAACTTCTCCCTTCTCTGTTTCTGCTTCTGCCCGACAGACAGTGGTTTCCCATCACCTGGTATAACCCCCTTCCGCGCAGACGGACTTCCAAGGTTGAGCCTTTCCAGCGCAGCCCTTGCCCGCTGTCGTTTGCGCTGTTGCGCACCCGACAGTTTATTTTTCTTCTTCTTTTTAACCAGGACCGCACCTCCTGTCGTGTGGGAGGGGGTCGAGGTTTGGGTCGCGTTCTTATTCGTATCGGCCGTATCTACTCTTGCTACTGGCGACTTAGTTGTTACATTAGTTGCAACCAAGCCCTCGGCGGAAGTCGTAGCCTCTTCCGACATTTGTGGTAATATCCTACCACGAATTGTTTTAGATTCGGACATTCAAATCATGAAGGTGGATTCTTTTGGTTTTCGGTCTTCGCCCTTCGCCGTTCCAGCATGGTTGCACCTACTGGCATCACCTCAGGGTTCCTCAGACCTACTTAAGCCCCACCACCGCGACAAGGTGGAATCCGACGGGGGTCTGGCGAATAAGGTTGCTTGAGAAATTAGTTGATTTCTTATGTTGTACAGTTCATGTGGTATATCATTTAAGAATATATTAAATAATTTTGGACCTATTATAGACCCTTGTGGTACCCCAGATTTCACTTTGAATTCAGTCCGTCTAGATGTATATACAAAAAGCGATTTGACAAATAACTATAAGTTAATCGTAATATATTTTTCGAAAAGCTTAAATTAATCATTTTATACATTAAACCGTGCGTCCAAACGTTATCAAAAGCTTTTTATATATCTAAGGATAATACCACAGTAGAATTCCTTTTCGAAATATTTTCCACAACGTCTGTGTGTATTTTTAATAAAGCATCGGTCGTTGAATGTCCTGTTTTAAAACCAAACTCATAGTTGGAAATTAATTCATTGTTTTCACAATATTGGTCAACCTGGTTCGCAATTACTTTTTCAAAAAAATTTCCTATGTTGGAAAGTAAGAAGATTGACCTATAATTTTTCGGTTCAAAGGATTAATTATTTTTTAATATTGGGATAAGTTTCGACACTTTAAATATGTTAGGAAAATAGCCATTATTGATACAATTATTGAAAATAATATTAAGAAATCTTACAGCATTATCAGGTAATTTTTTAATTAAAAAATTTGAAATGCCGTCAGGACTACTTGCTTTTTCCTATTTAAATTTTTAATGATGTTTTTAATTTCGTTTGTTTTAATAAAATTTGATATGGTAGGATTTTCAGAATTATTGTAAACATCAAACTATGTAATAGGTAAAATATTACCAAATTCATCTGATTGATTATTAATAAAATCATTAACCATTATATTAACAGATTCGTTAATACTATTGTTAGGATTTAAATCTTTATCTTTGTAAAGAATTGAATAATAATCTTCTAAAACTTGTAATTTTTCGTTGCTATCAGGTATAAAGTGTCCATTAATTGTAACTTTTATCATTATTTTTTTTACCAATTATTCTATTTATTTCCTTGAATGCATATGGGTATGGTTTTATTGTTTTTAATTTTTTACTAAATTGATCATCAAAATGAATTTTTAATTTTACTTCTATAATTTTGCGTATACATTTTATTTTTGATTCTAAACATTTACGAGGGCTGATTGATAATTACGTGGACTACCTGTGATTCAGGTAATGCACAGGTATAAAGTAAGTATTTTTTACCTCTAAAATCATTTACTAGGCTATATATAAAATTTAAAGTCGATATCTTGTATACTTTCCATGTAACAGTCGTTTAAGTAAGTCAATCTCAGTGAATTTTTAAAAATGGATAAAAACGAATTTCGTGTGTTGATAAAACATTATTTTTTGAGGCAGAAAACAGCAAAGGAAAGTAAAGAAAAGTTGGATAAATATTATGGTGAATCTGCACCTTCGAAATCAATGGTTTGCAAGTGGTTTGCTGAGTTTAAAAGTGGCCGTACCAGCACAATTGATGAACAACGTTCTGGGCGTCCAAATGAAGTGACTACTCCAGAAATGGTCGATAAAATCCATGATATCGTACTAGATGACCGAAGAGTGAAATTGCGGGAAATTGTTGACATCGTGAACATCTCATTGGAACGTGTTTTTAATATTTTACATCAATATTTGGATATGAAAAAGGTATCTGCAAGATGGGTGCCGCGTTTGCTTACAATTGATCAAAAACGCAATCGTGTGACAACATCAAAGCAAGTTTTGGAGTTATTACAACGTAATCCAGTCGATTTTTGGCGTCGATTCATAACCGTTGATGAAACATGTATACACTACTACACACCAGAGACAAAAGAACAATCAAAACAGTGGATTTCTACAGGTGAAAAGGAAGGCATCAAAAAACTGGAACATCGTCTAACTAAGTGTATCGTCCTAAAAGGTGACTACGTTGAAAAATAAAAATAAAAAAACTGAAAAAAACTGTGTCTTCTGTGTCAGTCCACGTAATTATCAATCAGCCCTCGTATAGGTGCTCATAAGATTTTTTATTTAGATATTTATGATATATGTGTTTTAGTTGCTTTTGCAAATTTCTTTTAATATTAATTAATTTTAATATAATAAAATTATTTACAAATATTTTACATTTACAAACTTATTTGTAACTATTATTCTAAGAATAAAATTGTTCATTAAAGATGATGATGATTCATTTTCAAAATCAAACACGGTAACAGAATTAATATCTTCCAGATCTTCATGTGCTAGCATAATGATTCAACTTCGACCAAATCTATTGTATAACTGGGAGGTGATTGTAAAATATTTTTAATTTTGCGATTTTTTTGTTGATAATCATCATAATCATCATTTTCAACATCTCTAGCTGGCTTGTAATATTTCCAATCATCTTCATCATTAAATGGGCATTTTGCAGGAAAATGATTATTTGCTTTTTATGTCATAGCTCCACTTAGAACATTACCCCTTATCATAAGATCTATATATATATATATATATATATATAAATATATATGTGGTGCACGTGTCCTTGATGAACCTTTTTTATGGTCAAATAAAACACATGTTCCACACTTAACTTATTTATTTATTTAATTAATTTATTTTAATATTTATTTAACTTAATTCATATTTAGTCCAATTAATTTATTCTTATAATTATTTATTTTAACTTATTATATTTATTTATTTTAAGTTCATTAATTATTTATTTTAATTTATTATATTTAATTATTTTAAGTTCATTAACTATTTATTTTATTTTATTATATTTAAATTAAATTTCAATTTTATTCGATGGACTGTACTTTTGTTTGCTTTATTTTAATTTTACTAAGACCGATCTGATTTACTCGACTGACTGATAAGAAGTGAGAAATTAATTGATCACTGATTAAAATCTAATTTTTAATCTTAATTATTGATCTATTGTTGATTATTATCATGTGTGTGTATGTGTTAAGAGAAAGATTTATGGGGTGATATTTTGAGATGGAAAATAAGATGGAAATTGGAAATAGAATTAGAAAGTAGAGTTTAGAGAAATGTGGAAATAATTACATTAGTGGCATGACCGCTACATTACCCCCCTTCAAGTCTGATCGACAAAGGCTGGTTTGAGTCGGTCAAGTGAAATTGTTACGTGTTTGTTGTTAACGTCAATGATGTAATTGTTTCTAAGTCTTCGTATTACTTTGTGTGGTCCGGTGTACGGTTTCGTAAGTCCTGATTTTATAGTGTCCGTACGTAGAAATACATGGTCACAAGTTTTTAGGTCTTGTGGAAAGTAGACTTTACTTGTAGTAGTTCGTGTCGGTGTAGGTGTTAAATTGTTCATAATGTTTTTGAGTTGCACAGTCAATGTCTCTTGGTTCATTGGTGTTGTCTTGTCGTTGTCGATGAAGAATTCGCCCGGCAGTTTCAAACATTGTCCGTATACAAGTTCAGCTGGTGAAACGTTTAAATCGTCCTTAGTCGAGGCACGAATTGCTAGTAATATAATCGGTAGTTCGATAGTCCAGTTTGGATTATTGCAACGTGCTTTCAATGATGATTTCAGCTGCCTGTGGAACCGTTCTACGAGGCCATTGGATTGTGGATGATATGGTGAAGTGCGAATTCTATGACAACCTAGTAATTTTGTTAATTCTGAAAATAATTTGTATTCGAATTGCCTGCCCTGGTCGGTGGTAATGACGGCAGGCACTCCGAATCGAGAAATGTAGTTTTGCACGAATGTTTTAGCTACTGTCACTGCTGTCATATCTTTGATCGGAAATGCTTCGGGCCACCTCGTATAACGATCCACGATGGTCAACAGGTAGCTGAAATCATCGGATGTTGGAAGGGGGCCTACGATATCCATGTGAATTTGTTCGAACCTTTCGTTTGGAAGTGAAAATGTACCCTGCTGACTACGTGTGTGTCGGTGTACTTTGCATTTTTGGCACTCGTCACAACTTCTTGTCCAGCGGGCGATGTCTTGATTTAGGCCGGGCCAGAAATAACGTGAAGCTATAAGTTTCCGAGTGGTGCAAATACCAGGATGGGACATGTTGTGCAACAAATTGAAAACGGTTCTGCGTAACGTTTCGGGTACTTATGGTCTATTTTTACCAGTAGATGTGTCGCAATAAATTGTCGCGTCTGGAAATTCAAAGCGTTGTAAGATAAATTTCGTTGAGGAATCTTTTTTTTTGGTTAACAGTTCTTTTAAATTTTGGTCTTCTTGCTGGTCTTTTGCTATCTTGATGAGATTGAACTCACTTTGTATGGAGGAAATGTCTGAAATACGTGAAAGGCTGTCCGCGACTGAATTTTCAGAGCCTTTCACGTGAACGATGTCTGTCGTGAATTGAGCTATATACTCTAAGTGTCTCGTTTGTCGTGGGCTTCGTTCGGTTTTTGATTTCATAGCAAAAGTTAGAGGTTTGTTATCTGTGAAGATTCTGAATTGTCTTCCCTCAACAAAATATCGGAAGTGTTTTATGGCTAAGTAAATAGCTAAAAGTACGCGGTCAAAGGCAGAGTATTTGCGTTCTGCTGGTGAAAGTTTTTTTTGAAAAGAAGGAGATAGGCTCCCAATGATCGTCGTTGAGCTGTTGTAGGACTGCTCCTACGGCGATGTCGGATGCATCAGTCGCGATGCTGTATTGCCCGTCTAGTATCGGGTGTGCCAAAATCGTAGCGTTGGCCAGAGCCTCCTTGACCTTATCGAAATGCTGGTCTAGCTCTGCAGGCCATTAAAAATGTTTTGGAGTTTTTGGCTTTTGAAGTAACAGCGTTAGATGTGAGTGGATTGGATTTTACTGATTCAGGTCTTGGGAATTCTTTGATAACTTTTATTCTGTCATGTGATGGAAAAATGCCAGAAGAATTGATTGAGTGGCTGAGGAAATCGATTGACTCGACTCCAAATACACACTTTGACGAATTAAGAGTGATTCCGTACTCTGAGAGTCGCTTGAAGAGTTTTTCTAGGTGCTGTAGATGTTCGTCTTCTGTTTTACTTGCGATGAGAATATCATCGATATACGCGAAGACGAAATCTAAGTCCCTACAGACTTCGTTGATGAAACGTTGGAATGTTTGAGCAGCGTTTCGTAACCCGAATGGCATCCGCAAAAACTCAAACAGACCGAAAGGTGTGGTAATTGCTGTTTTGTGGATATCATCCGGAGCCACCGGTATAAGGTGGTAGGCCCTGACCAAATCTACTTTTGAAAAGATGGTACAACCCTGCAAGTTCATGGAGAAGTTCTGTATGTGGGGTATTGGGTACCTATCTGGGATTGTCGCGTCGTTTAATCGTCTGTAATCTCCACATGGCCGCCAATCAGAATTATTCTTCTTTTTGACCATGTAAAGTGGAGAAGAAACTGAAGAGTCGGACTGTCTGCAAATACCAATATCAGCCATGTGCTGAAATTCTGTCTGTGCAATTTTGTGACGCGTTGCGTCGAGACGTCGTGGGCTTGCGAACGGTAGATTGTCTTTGGTTTCAATATGATGCACAACACTGTGTTTGACAGGAAGGAAGTAGTTGGTAGGTTGTGTTAGTGTAGGGAATTTTGCTAGTAAATCGGTAAATTTGTTAGGAGAGGAATATTGTTTGATGGACAAGGAGATGTTGGTAGTTGTTAAGAGAGGATCAGTGTGTGAAATAGTGGAAACGTGAATGAGGGTTTGTGAACCGACCAAATGTTTCCGCTTCACGTCAACTAGCAGGCCAAATTTTTGTAGAAGATCTGCGCCAATTATAGGGTGCTGAACGTTGGCAACTATAAAAGGGTGTGAAGGCCCAGATTTAATACTAACAATTTTGTGCCGAAGGTGTGTATTACCGAGCCGTTTGCTGCTGTTAGTAGTAAGTCCGTTTTTTGTCTCCTGTCTGTAGAAAGATTTTTTTGTATGACTGATAAGTCAGCGCCGGTGTCGATTAAAAAGGTCAGTCCTGAATTAATGTCCTTTATGAATAACCGGCTAGTTTTGTTATTCTGTGCCTGCCCGGTTCCAGCCACAGCTTTTTTTAGTTTTTTTGCTTATTTGATGTTTCTTTTTCTGTCGTTTTTAAAATTTTTGTACACGTGCATTTTTGGGCTTTATCGCCGAATCTTTTGTGATAATAGCATAACTTATCGTTTGAGTCTCGTGGTTTACTGTTTGATCGTGTGCGTGAGTTTGGTCGTGATCTGTTGTTTGATAAATGTCTGCTTCTTCTGTTGCCGAATTCATTGGTATCTAGTTTTGCGAGTATGCTTTCTAGTCGTCGGGTTGTTTGGCCAAAAGGTTGGTAGTCGCACTTTGGAAATTGAGTCCGTGCGTGTGGAGGTTTCTGTGCTTGGGTCTGCTTGCGATGGGTCTTGTTCCGTTCGGTCTTTTGTATCCGGCATCTTTGATCAAACTTGAAAGTTGGTCTATAATGTAATTGCGAAAGTAAAGAGAAATTATAGAGTGGTATGGAAAGTAAAGAGAGGTATGGGAACAAGCAAAAAGAAAAATATATATTGTTGAAAAATGATAATAATTAACAAATGGTAATAATTTTTTTTTTCGACAATGCGTGATGCAAAAGTACAGTATTTGGTGCAATATTCGGTACACACGAGAAAATAAAATTGATTTTGAAATAAATAAATTTGCAGAATGAAAATATAATATAAAATATATTGCAATGAAAATAAAAATATAATATGTTATAATGAAAATATAATATAAAATAAAAAAAATATAATATGTTATAATGAAAATAAAATATATATGTACAAAATCTTTTTTTATAAATGTTGTAATGTTTTTTTTTTTTTTTTTTGGTATGTATATTGTATTTTTATTTAGTAAAAATAATAATAAAGTTTTATTTAAATTTATAATCTTTTTTTTAAAAATAATAATATTTTTAATTTAAAAAAAAAAATTATAATTATACTTAATTTTTGTAATATCCCGTCCAAAAGTAAAATTCACATGTAATTTTTGGACGGCCCTATTTAAAATAATTTTATTTAGCGAAGAGAAAAAAAATTTCTTTTTAATTGTGTATGATATATCTATACAATTTGTAAAAATTATATTTGTTAATTTTGAATGCACAAAAGTTTTAAAATGTTGCGGGCAAATACATTAATTGCTATAAAATTTTAAATTTAATATTTTGTAAAAAAAAAAAAAATTTGAATTTTTATATAAAAAGAAATATAATTTTTGAAATTTTGAATTTTATGTTTTTATTAAAAAATAATTTTGAAGTAAAAAAAAAACCTGGGTTGATTTTCTTGCATTTTTTTTGTTCAATATCTGCTGAATGTGATTTTTTTTTCTCTGGGTTGATTTTTTTTGAATGTTTCTGGAATTTTCTGCACTCGTTTGATGAAATATCGTTATTTTTAATTACGTTGATTAACAGCTTTATTTAATTTGTGAAAACTTTTGTAATGTGTAATTTTATGTAATTAAAACGCGTGCACTTTTATTTTCAATGTTACGTGAATGTCGTTTATTACAAAAGGAAAATTTTCGTTATATTAATTGTGTTTATATTTGGTGTATTTTAAAATAATGTTATTACCACTTTTTAATAGTAAAAAAAATGGTTGTAATAAATTTTGTATATTTTTAACAACAAAAAAATATTTTGTTCAATCTTAATCTTAATATATGAAATTTTTATTATCTTATGTATCAATAAGATTAACTATTATACACTCTTTTTTTTTTAAAAAAAAAAATGTTATTTTTTTAAAAATGTTGTTTTGTATGTAATTTTAAAAATTATTTAATTTATATTATTTTATATATCAATAACATTAACTATTGTACACCTTTTTTTTTTTTTTTTTGAAAAATGTAATTTCTTTATATTTTTTTTTTAAAAATGCTATTTTGAAATATAATTAAAATATATTTTAAGATATATTTAATTTTTTTTTTTGATTTTTTAATATTTTTGAATCAGGGTCACCAATTGTGGTGCACGTGTCCTTGATGAACCTTTTTTATGGTCAAATAAAACACATGTTCCACACTTAACTTATTTATTTATTTAATTAATTTATTTTAATATTTATTTAACTTAATTCATATTTAGTCCAATTAATTTATTCTAATAATTATTTATTTTAACTTATTATATTTATTTATTTTAAGTTCATTAATTATTTATTTTAATTTATTATATTTAATTATTTTAAGTTCATTAACTATTTATTTTATTTTATTATATTTAAATTCAATTTCAATTTTATTCGCGGGACTGTACTTTTGTTCGCTTTATTTTAATTTTACTAAGACCGATCTGATTTACTTGGCTGACTGATAAGAAGTGAGAAATTAATTGATCACTGATTAAAATCTAATTTTTAATCTTAATTATTAATCTATTGTTGATTATTATCATGTGTGTGTATGTGTTAAGAGAAAGATTTATGGGGTGATATTTTGAGATGGAAAATAAGATGGAAATTGGAAATAGAACTAGAAAGTAGAGTTTAGAGAAATGTGGAAATAATTACATTAGTGGCATGATTGCTACATATACATAAATAAAAATAAACTCAATACTATTTTTGTTTATAATTTAAATTTACCGATTGATTCAATTTTACAATGCCGCCAAGACCTAAATATAAAATCTTTTAAATTAGATAGATTTTCACCATTCCTTAATCGTAAAATTAGGCATCTTGTACCAGATGTACCATTTTCAGGTGTCATATATACCTACATTACATTTTTTGTAATATTTGCACTCATAAAAATAAAAATTTTCCATACAGCTTGACATTATACAATACTTTTCACCATCTTTTATGGTTTCACACCAGAATGTTACCTCCTCCATCGACATATCAATTATGATTGCCTAATCTTATAATAGATTTTAAATAAAATCAATAACATTTTTTAAAAAATTCATTCTAATGACAAAGAACAGCGATAACCAAATAATAACAACATGGAATCTCTCAAAATGTAACACCCACACTCTAAACTATAAAATATTTTAGTCATGATTATGTATCATTTTTACAAATATGACCCGCATTAGATGAATTTTCCTGACCTTACCCAACGCAGAATATATTTTTCTCATGAATACTACAGAGAAAAAATCTTATCAACATTTCTTATTCTAACTACAAACATACCATATGTTTTTCCATTTTTATTTTTAGTGTATTAATGGCGTTATGACAGTTACTTTTTTTCAGGCTAATTTTTTACGATAAATCCTAGCCGGGAATAAAAGAGATAGATAGATTTTGCAAGACAGAGATAGTATAATTTTGAATAATAAAATATATATATAAAAAATATATATATATTTTTTTTATATATTTGATAAATATAAATATAAATTTTTGAACGAATTAAAAAAAAAAATAAGAAAAACTTAGGTTTAACATTTCAAAAATTATTTATTTTTAATTATATTTTTTGAATTCCTTCAAAAATTTGTGATAATTTTCTGAAATGTCACAAAAAAAGTTTCTACAGGCTAAAAAGAATATAATTGGATTATTTTTCTTTTTTGTCGCGTTCAATTTACGGTAAATCCATAGTTGGCAACAAATTTGTAGCTTCTATTTACGATAAAGCTTTGATAAAGAGCTCTATAGTCACTCACTCTAGTGTAATTTTTCTATGATTTTTTTTTCTCTCTTTCTAAGTTCATATAAAGTCTAAAAACTAGCTTGAAAAAAAGCAACTGTCATAACGCTATAAAGTGGTAAAGAAAAAATATTTCTATGTTCTTATCAGCAACAAATATGTCTGACGTTAGAGGAATTCCCTGACGTCACTCAATCAGAGTGAAACCATATTATCTGGAAGTGTAAAATTTCTGTATTTTTTAAATAAAAAAAAAATGTTCGTTTGTTTTTATATTAATATAAATTTTTATTGCTAATATGTATATATATATATATATATATATATATATAAATAAAAATTAAATTAAAATATATATATAAGTTTATTTCTAATAAGTTTATTTTCTAATAATACATTCTGCTTCTTCCTCTTCCTCCTGAGGTCCCCTAATGTTCGCAAAATTTTCATTTAATAAATTATTAAAATATTGCCGATGCTCGCTACAGCTCAAACTCTTGTTTTTTGTGAAGAGGGGTGAACCGTATCCGAAATAATACAGGTAGTAGCTGTTGACCGCATTATTATTTGGCGCTAATGCTACCTTCAGATGATCGTGTTGACACATATGTTAGGCACGATGCTAGGCAATCTGCAACAAAATAGAATTCATACAGAATTTAATTTTGCTGGAATGATATCTTTGCAGTCATCGAATATGTCAAATCGTTGTGGAAGACGAAATCCTCTTCCATTCTGAATTCGATTGCCTTCTTCTCCAGTATTCTTGTCATCCCAAATAAATTACTGTCAAATATGTAAACTTCTACATATGGACAGTGTTTATTTCCCCATATTAGTTCGTTTACATATTGACCAGAAAAAAAAAAAAAAAGTTATGATTTAAATAATATTTTTTTTATATATAAATTACTTACCAACGATTAAAAATCTGATGTCATTCATCAGATTTTTGAGCGTGTTGTTAATACTTGCTGTTATTTCAATAAACATGATTATTATATAAATAAATAAAAATAGAAAAATTTAGTCCTTTTATAGCCAAAATTTCTAAGTTTTTATAAAACTTTATAGTGGTGGGGGACCACTAGAATTTAGATTTTTTTTATTTAAAATTCATCTGATTATCTTAAATTTATATTTTATTTAAAACTAGTTTAAATGATTGTCCCATAGCCCCCTCATTTCTGATGCTATATCCTCCAGTATTCAGTTCTTCAAGCATTTGATTTGTCAATATTTTATTATACCTTACCGGTAGGAACATTTCTGCATTCTCAAACTCTGCAACTAATTGGTCACCATGTTTTGTTTTTACCCTTTTGATTAAAAGGATTTCATATTCCACATTTGGTAGCATATCCCTACATGCTAGTTTAGATTTATATTCTAAATTGTTGAACACTTTTAGAAGCTTATTAGATTCTTCATCTAACTCTGGACCCAACATTTGCGATGGTTCAATGTACTCCTATATAAAAAAAGATTAATTAATATAATAATTTTTATAAAAAAAATTATATTTACAGCGTAATACATTTTCCGGTTGCTTAATTTTTATATTTCACTTCACTGAATATGAATTAGATATAATTAATATCCAAAAATTACTTGATATTTATACAATTTCCCCCACCACAATTTAAAATATCGGAAAAATATATCCAATATAGTTTCCATGAGAACAAAGACATTCGTCCATATACAAATAATTTCCTGGACTGCATCCTGTGATTATAGATTTAACACCTCACCCACACATAATTGTTTTTTGACTTCCGCCAGATGCATCCTAAGATTATAGATTCTAATTTAACCAAAAACTTTTATGCATCACAAAAAAATCTCACATCCCACTCGCCTAAATAATATTTTATAAGATTATGCAAAAATAAACAAAATTTTCCCGCATTTTCAATCAAGCTAAAACAAAATATTTCATGATAAAAACCTTACCACAAAAAATAAACAAATCAAAACAAAGTTTTTATAGTTCAAGGTTATACAAAAAGTAAACAAAGTTTTCCCGCTTTATTTACTATACAAAAGTATGCAAAGTTTTCCCTCTTTTTTTTAGTTCAAGCCTATACAAAACAAAGACATTCCCATTCGTCTTATTTACTCTCATCACAACAAAGCTTTTCAACAACAACACATTTACTGCCAACACGACAAAGCTTTTCACCAACAACAAACCACAAATAAAATCAATCAATTAGCAAAGCTTCAAACCAAATCAAAGCGAAAAAGCTTTTGAACGCAGCGCCATCTATTATAATAAGCGCAAAAGAGAAAAAGCTTTTCAACGCAGCGCCATCTATTATAATAAGTTCGAAAGCTCTTTTGATTGAGCTAGAACCAGCCTTGTTTATCTACTCAATGCAATATTCCAAAGATGTTTACCTTTGTGGGAGTTATTAATATTATTCCATGATTTATGTTTGCAATTATAATCCCCTGCAATTAAAAATGGATCTTTAATTGATAATATTTTATTTATATCACTCTTAAATAATGTTAAAGTAGTTGTCGGTTCTATGTAAATTGCCCCTAAAATTAAACTAGAATTGTCACTAAATCTAACTTTAATTAAAACATTTTCTACACCTGTAGTATTTATATTTGGAATTTCAGTATGATTTATAGATTTATGAATCATAATTGCAACTCCACCTCCTTCTCTGTCAGAACGATCTGACCTATATAATATATAATTTGGAAAACTTAATTTTATACTTGGATGTAACCAAGTTTCTGACAATAGTAAAATTTTTATTTTATTTCTAATTATGAATATACTTAATTCATTTAATTTATTTTTAACTGACTTACAATTCCAATACATGACATTGAGTGTATTATTTGTTGAATGACCCATTATGGAAGAGTATATTCCAGTAAAATTGCCAAACGAGTTTTTTGACATGTGGTGTTTTTAAATTTGTTGGTTAGTTCTATGAATAATTTTATTGTATCATTGATACCAGGAATTGAGCGGAAATCGTTTATTGCTGAGAAAATATTCTCAGAATCATTATTATTTATTATTTCATTATTGTTTTTATAATTTATTGGATACAGAATTTACGTTCATCGGTGAGAATACATATGGTGAAGAGTTTAAAATCTTTGGTTGTGGTAAATTTGGAAAATTTGTATTGTAGCTATTCTGGGTTTTGGAATTGGAAATGAATTGGACCATGGTGCAACTGCACTTGTAAAAGTATTTAATTGTTTATTATTAATTTCGCTCACCAGAGGTGACTTTCGGTTTATTTTTTTTATGTATGATTTATAAAATTCGCATTTTTTTGAATTTGCTGCGTGGCCACCATTACAATTACCACATTTTAACTTTACGTTTTCTTCAATCAGGTTAAGATGGCAATTATCTGGAGAATAATTTTCGGAGCAGTAATCACATTTGATCGTTTTACCACAATTTGTAGCACCATGCACCATTCCCTGCAGTTAAAACATTGCGTAACTTTCTTTTTTAGGTTCTTGAACTTCTCCCATTTTACACAGACGCTATCTATGATGGCAGAGTTACAATTTAGATCATTTAAAGAGAAGATGTCATCTGGTTTAAAGAAAACTAAGTATAGTGGAGCTGATTTATCATCGTTGAGCGCTTTCGCTGTTATGTATGGAATTTTATAATTTTTTAATGTTTTAAGAAGTTTTCATCGTAAAAATACTTTAGAACGAAATTGACGCATTTTTCATCGTTGTTGGTGAAAGTATAATAGGGAAGTATTATATTCTTTTTATTTTTATCTTTTAGATAGTTTAATAGAGTTGTTTTATCCTCTTTATTATTTAGAATCACTTTTATTTTATTTAGCTTTAGTAATTTAAAATTAACATTTTCCTTGAATGTTATATTTTGTTTTAAAGATTTTATTAAACTGCTGGCATTGTCTTTTCTATAATAACTGGTGGTATAGTAAATTTGAGATTTTTTATTTTCAATAACAATTTCACTGTCTTTATCAGACAATAATTCAAATTGATTTAGGTTTTCAGAGGTTTTTGTTAATTTTCTTGTTAATTTTATTGGAGTTTTAATTCTCTCTCTTTTTTTTTGCATTTTATTATCAATTGACATAAATTGGCACGTTTTTATTTATTCTTATTTTACTATTACTCACAGAAACACTTGTTAACTGAATGATAGATTTCACGAGACTGTGATTTATTTTATTTAATTTATTTAAAGAAAAAATTATTTATTTATTTTATTTAATTTATTTAAAGTAAAAAAATTTAAAAGAATAATTTATTTTATTTAATATATATATATATATATATATTATTTATAAATATAGTTCAATATATTATAATAAGTTTAATATTAATATAGTTCAATATATTTAAGTTTATACTCCAAAATATTCATTATAATAATTTTTCACTGTATCCCAACATAATTCCTTTAGCATAAAACAATCTCAATTAAAACTTATTTATTTTATTTTTGTTTGAATAAAAAATCTTTTCTTCAATGCATCAGCATTTAGTTAGTTAATCATCAGTTTTAAAAAATTGATTATTAATTTATTCAAAATTTAAATTTATTCTTTAAATGATTCAGACTATTTATTTATTTATTAAAACTTCCTGTTCATATTTATATTTAATTTAATAATTTAAATTTAACTTGCCATACCATCCATTAAATATTTATTAGCACGTACAGAAAATAATTTTCAACATACCACTTTGAAATGCGACCTAATTCAGGAACACATACAGCTAAACACTATGTAGCTAATACACATACATTATTATTATTTTTTTTCGAAATTATTTTAACTTTATTAAAATATTTTATTTTTATATATTTTTTAATTAAATTTTTTTTTAGTTATTCCGGTAAATTTTCAAATTTAAAAAAATTGATTAATATTTTAGTAATTTTTTTCATTTCACAAAAAAAATATATTTGAAATTTAATTTTTTAGTTATTCCGGTAACTTTTCAAATTTCACAAAAAATTGATTAATATTTTTTATTTTATTTTAAATTCACAAAATAAATATATTATTAATTTAATTTTTTAATTATTCCGATAACTTTTCAAATTTCACTAAAAATTTATTACCGTAAAGTTCTGAATACAATACCCGGGTACTCTAATTGGAAAATGGCAATATTCTGAAAAAATAATAAATCCAATTAGTATACCCGGGTACACTAATTAGTTTTCTATACCCGGGTACACTATTAGGAACAAAAAAAAATTATATATGATAGGGAATGTATTATGGAAAATAAAATTAAACCAATTAGTATAATTCACAAAACAAAATAACTATATTACTTATTCAAAATCCAAAATCCAAAAATATCAATTTAATATATTTCTTAAATATTGTTTTTAATTCACATTCGATTTTAGTTTTTTTCAATATCAAATTATAATTTTTTTTATATTTAAAATTTAAAAATCGTTCTGCTTACGTCACGATACTATTTATTTAAGAATTAATAGTAATCTTTAACTAGCTTTAATATACTGTTTTCTATACCTTATCAGTTATCACAAGAAATTGAATAACTTTATTCGGGGGGGGGGGGGTAGTTTCTATGAATCCTTTATGCTTTCCTAGTCCGATTTTTTCTGTAGAAATTTTTAACTGACTTTTATACTTTTTTTCTGCCTTGTCACAAATGATTTGCATTACCAATGTGAAAAGCGGGATTCCCAGTTTTTTATACAAATATTAGCACATTCATTCTTGAGCTGTAATGCATACTTTACTTATTCATTAATAAAATAACTACCTACCTAATTTGTTTTGGTTAAATTAATGACTTTATTTATAAAATAATGAGATTTATTTAATACAAAATTATAATAAGGTAAGGTAGTATAGATTATCTAGGATTTATAATTTTTATTATTACTTTAATAAAAAAAATTAATAAACATTTATAATTTTTATTAAAACAGTCAAAACATAATTCCAATATAAACTTCGAAATTTATTTGCGAAAAAAACAAATCCAATTACTGTACCAATTACAGTACCCCATTTTCCAATTACAATACCCCGGGTACTTTATTCAGAACCTTACGATAATATTTTTTATTGTAGTAAATTTTGTTATTAGCACATTAGTATATTTTATTTTACAAATTAATCGATTTTACTAAATTATTTTTAATATGCGAATTATTTAAATAATTAACAATTTATATTACACGTTAACTGAATATGCTTTTTTTATATTTATTAAAATGTGCAACAACGCGCTTTAAATATTACAAATACTAATATGTAATATCGAATTCATTTCGAATATATAACAATATACACGCAAATATAATATTTTGCAATGATATACATATTTCAAATTCTAATATTTTTCACATACACTAAAATAATATTTGCAATTATGTGTTTTCGTTCTCATTTATTTTTATATGCACACAACAAAATTGAAATTAAATTTGAATATATACAGATATTTTTAATTTTGCGCATGTATATATGTATATTTTATTGTGTAAATAGCTTTCTGCTATTTTTTTTTATAATATTTTAACTACAATTTAACCCTTTTACGCCGGTTAAATTTTTTAAATTTATATATAATTATTATATTTTTTTTTAAAAATGTATTTTAAAATATTCACTTTTCTTTTTTTTTATTTTTTCCAGAAACCAAATTAACATTAATAATATATAATTTTACCAACTTTTTTGGAGAAATAATGAACAGTTACCTATATTTTAACTTTTCAACTGTTTTATAGCAACACTATAATAACTATTTTTTTTCTAATTTTCAGACGCCATTTATGATACCGAATTTTTTATATTATTTTTTCAACTGAAATACTTTTTCAAATACTTTTTTTTTAAATAAACTAATTTTCAATATCCGTTTCTAAGGACCAAAAAATGTTTTAACCACTTTATATATAGCTCAAATTTGATGAAATAAAAGAGTTTCAGTTTATTTTACAAATAATATATTAATTTATTTAAAAAACCCAAAAAAAATATGAAAATATATATAAAAAATTACGGATTCGAAAACATAATAAAATTTAACGTTATTATAATTTTAATTTGAAATTTTATTTTAATTTAAATTTAAATTATACAAAACTGAAAAAATTTACTTTACTTTTTAATTATAAGTTTTAATTTTAAATATTAAGAAATTGTACTTTTACTTTTAATTATAATTATATTTAAATTTGACTACGAGAGCGTTTTGATTGCTGTGAAGTTCAACTGCGGACTGTAATTAATGAGAGTCATCTTCGTAGTTGCACATTTAAATGCATGAACCTTGACCTTGAATGCGCCAATCAAAATTTGAGTTATTGAGAAATTGCAAGACATTTCCTAATTTGGAAATGTAAAATAAGTGTTTTAGAAATTGTTCTTATGTACAAGAATATAAAGAATATAAAAAATGTAAAAAAATCATTATGCACATAAAATATATAGGGTGGTCCAGTGAAGCTGGAACACTATGTCTAATGAAAAGAGCTTAAAATTGTTACCAAAATTAAAATGGAAAGAAGAAAATTCGATTGAATATAAAATTAAATTGCAACAATAAGTTAATAATTTTACCAATAATAACCCGCAGGAGAAGTTCAGTGCTGAAATTTCTGACCAATTTTATTCAAAATGTTGCTGGTGTACCAAATTATGAAAAAAGACCAGAATTTAAAAATAAGTGGTTTGATTTTGATTGTCATAGAGCTCGTAAAAAATCTTTTAACTTTTTAAATTTATGGAGACGAACTGAAGATTATTTAGATAAAGATTGATATATATATGCTAATAGTAAATTCAAAGAACTATGCAAAAAAAAGATCGTCGAATATAATAAAAAAATTGAACAGAAAATTAACACAATAAAAGATCCAAAAGATTGGTGGAACCTTGTAAATGAATTGAAAAATAAGTCATTTAAAGTTGGAACTGAAGTACATTGTAGAGAATTTAAAATATATTTTGACAGTCTTTTGAATCCGCCTTTACTAGCCCCGCTAATGCAGTACGATGAACCACAAATTTCAGTTGAGGAGTTAGATAGAGAAATTACGATGAACGAAATTAAATAAATTTTATCGAAAGTTAAAAATAATAAAACACCTGGAAGTGATAGAATTCCTTACCAATTTTTTGTAAATGCTCCGGTCAACTTTCTTGAACAACTAGCTGTTATATATTCTAAGATGCTAAGAAGTGGGGAAATTGAAAAACATTTTGTTAATCGCTAATATTCCAGTCTTTAAAAAAGGTGATATCAATAATGTACAAAACTATTGAGGAATCTCATTCATGGATTGTGTGGTCAAAATATTAATGGGTGTCTTAAATCAGAGACTAAGTAACTGGAAAAAAACATGCAATTCTCAATGAATTTCAATCCGGCTTCAGGAAAGGCTATTCAACCGCGGACAATATTTTTAATCTCCAGAATATTATAAAAATAAAGAACGAAGAAAAAAAGAAAGTATATGATTTTTTCGTCGATATTAGAGCTGCTTTTAATTGTATTGCAAGAAAGTCTTTATTTTATAAACTGAGCAATATGGGTGTATCAACAAAATTTCTAAATCTTGTGAGAAGTTTATATACTAATACAACGGCAGCAGTGTGGGATGGTGAGGAAATTTCTGAATGTTTCGAAACTAAAATGGG
This sequence comes from Rhamphomyia laevipes, assembly GCA_963920725.1. NCBI lineage: Eukaryota > Metazoa > Arthropoda > Insecta > Diptera > Empididae > Rhamphomyia > Rhamphomyia laevipes. Next base: position 86,725,262 of record OY987255.1, read on the forward strand.
AGTAAAACAAGGATGCTTATTAAGTCCGCTGCTGTTCGCTTTATTGATAAATGATCTTCATGACTTTGTGGGTGGCTGACTGTTTGAGGATGAACTATTAATAAGAATTCTGATGTATGCTGATGATATAATATTGCTTGCGGATGACATTAGTATATTGCAAAGAATGATTGATCGTCTCGATGAGTATTGTAGTATCTGGAATTTAGAAGTAAATCTTATAAAATCCAAAATAATGATATTTAGAAATGGGGGTAAATGCGCAAGTAATGAAAAATGGTTCTTCCGAGGAAAAGAGGTCGAAATTTTTACCCCAAAGCTGGCTTTAAAAGAACATCTGAAAGAAAGGGAAATAATGGCGAAAGCTAACTTAAATATTAGCTGGAGCATGTTTACAAAGAAAAATATAAAGTTATAATATAAAAATAAAAATATCTTCTAAATACAAACTTTTCAATGCAATATCAAGATCGATCCTTTGCTATGCGGCGCGAGTTTGGAGTTTTGCAAATTTCGAACAAGTAGATAAGCTGCAGAGATATTTTATTAAAAGAGTATTTCGCCTACCTGATAGCACTCCGAACTATATGATTAGTTTAGAATCCGGGTTACCAGATATGCACTTATTTTCACTAAAATTACATATGGAATATAAAATTAAAATATTATTTAAATATCCAGCTGATAGATTACCAGTGATACTGGTAAAGAAAGTAGAAAAATATTTAGAAAAATATTTTGGTTGAACAAATTAATATAGATTGGAATTGCGTGATTGGTACTAATGGATTAAATGAAGAATTATGGAAAGTGAAAATATTGCAAACATTGGAAGGACTTAGGAACAACCAAATACAAAAAGACAGAAGAAGTGCTAGCGCCAGCTCACATGGACTGTATAATAAGCTATCTTATGAAAATGGATATACATATTTTAAGGATGAATTCAATAAACAAAAAATCTCATGGATATTTAAAACAAGGTGTGGACTTATAGGACTAAATGGAACAGGATACAATAGAGAAAGAGCTAGATGAATTTGCTCACTGTGAAATTTAGGTCAGGAAGAAGATTTAATGCATTTTCTGGGGAAATGTCCAATATTTACGATGCAGAGACTACGGTTTTTTAATAGTTACGTCATGGAAGAGAATCAAGTAGTGAATTTGCTGAACACAGATGTTGATTTAGATTGTAATTAGTAATCGAGTATCTAATCCTCATCAATCTCAGAGCCAAACTCCATCTTCTCGTAGCAAAGAAAATGGGGCCCGAAAAAGTGACCGATAATTTGTTTGGATCAGCGAAAACAAGCATAAGGAGAGATAATGTTAGTATGTTATGTTAAAGAGAAACATATATATAGAAAGAAATTATCTTTTTATCCTTAAGCTTGATTTCTTGCACTTTCTCACATGCTGACTAATAATTTACTATCTGCAATGGATTAAGCTCTGATGTTTCCACCACCGAAAACAAAACAGATATTAATAGATTAGACACTTACTGCTTAATACAAGCAGTTAAATAAATTAAATAAATAAAATAAAAATAAATATATAAAAATTAAAAGAACAAAACATTAAAATTTGAATTAGCAAGCTACCACTTACATAGGGCTTCACAATTCTGAAAAAAGCTACTACTTCACTATGTCGTCACCTGCTAATTCAAATCATTAAAAAAATTAAAAAAGTAAAATTGATAGAACTAAAGTAGTTCTAAAACTATAAGTAAAAAATAAATAAAATAAAAATAAAAATAATTCGCTAAGGAAGAACTAAAATAGCGTACCCGCGTCAAAAACCAACCAAATTAACAAGTTACCACTAGCTTTAGGCTTCGCAATTATGTAAAGAACGCTACTACTTCCGTCCACTGTCACCTGCCAATTTGAGGCATAAAAATTTAAAATAAAAATATAAAATAAAAAATAAAAAAAGCGTGCTAGATTGCAATTAGTAGTTTGTAATAATCAAAAATCATGAAAAAACCATTCGTCAAAATAAATATTAAATATGTGTATAAAAACAAACAAATTAAAAGGGTTACCACTAGCTTCAGGCTTCATCGATCTAGGAAGAACACTACTACTTCCCTCCACTGTCACCCATTAATTTGAGGATTTAAAAAATTATAAATTAAATATAATAATAAATCATGCGAATTGCAAATAGCAGTTTGTTATAAAAATCAAAATTAATGAAATCGAAAATCGTCAAATACTATATATATATTTTATATTTTAAACATAAAAAATAACATATACATACTTACTAATTAAGTAAAACATATAATATAAATATACATATAACACAAATATACATATACATATAAGACAAATACATTAAAATAAACTCATTGGCTCAAGATCCTTTTAAGCTGAAGTTTGCTGTAATTAAAGTCAAATTTCCCGGCACAATTATTAACTTCGCGTAACATTCTCGAAATGGGTTCATTTTTCCCATAATCTGTGCTATGAAATGAAATTGTATTAACATTAAGATTCATCCGTTCTAAGAGAAATGGAGAATCAATAGCACCAGCAATTACTTGGTGCACAAACACGATAGCAGCTATTTGACGACGCCTTTGAAGCGTTTGCAAATCAATAAGTTTGAGACGATCTACATAAGGAGGTAAGTTGAAAATGTCCACGGAAAGCAAACCTTACAAATCTACGTTGGACCGCCTCAACTCTTTGTACATGTACCAGTTGATATGGTGACCAAACTTGACTAGCGTATTCCAGTATCGGCCTAACATAAGTCATATATAAAGCCCTAGTAACGTAAGGGTCAGAAAACTCCTTAGACCACCGTTTAACAAAGCCAAGCATAGAGTTAGCCCTACTAACTATTTTATCGAAATGGGAGTGGAAGTTTAAGTCACTGTCACAGAGAATTCCTAAGTCACGAATAGCCGTGACTCTTGGAACAAGCGCACCATTAAGATAATAATCTTAAATGCGTTTACGGGAAAACGTAATAGCTTGGCATTTGTTAAAATTGAGCTCCAGGTGGTTCTTTTGACACCAAATTAAAAATTTATTTAAATCCTCCTGAAGGACAAATATTGGATTCTGACTTTTTTATAATTAAAGTAACATCGTTTATGGATAAAATAAAAATTAGTGGACCAAGGTGGCTGCCCTCAGGCACTCCAGACTTAGCCGCAAATGAGATCGAAGTAGCTGACCTAAAAAGTACCCTATATTGACGATTTATTAAATACGATTCTAACCAAAGCAAAAAAAATGGTCGAAACCCAAGTGCTTGAAATTTGAACAGAATAATCTTATGCGAAAGTTTGTCAAAAGCTTTACTAAAGTCAGTAGTGATAGCATCGACGTCATGACCAACTTCCATTGCATTAAGACTGCTAGACACGAATTCCGTTAAATTAGTGGTCGTCGATCTGCCCTTCAAAAACCCGTGTTGTTTAGGTGAAATCAGGGATTTACAGTGAAAGAAGAGGGTATCATAAACAATACTCTGAAAAAGTTTAGGAACGCAGGATAGCTTGGCTATGGGCCTAAAGTTACAAATTTCAGCTTTACACCCCTTTTTATGTACGGGTATAATAAAAGAATCCTTCCAAAAACTTGGAAATATCCCCACTGACATAGATTTATTGAAAAGTGCTGTGAAAGGCTGTGCAAGGCTATCGCTGCATTTCTTTAAAACAATTGCTGGCAGACTGTCAGGACCAGATGAATAATCATCTTTTAAATTGCTAATTTTATCAACCACTGTTTCTAAATTAATATTTACACTTACTAAAGATGTCTGAGCATTATTATTTAAATAGGAAAAGTAATTAACGTCTGGCACAAAATCATTATCATTAAAAGCTTGATTAAAAAAAATCAGCGAAGTGAAAACAACTTCGGGATCATTTGATGAATGATTATCATATTTTAATGTGGAAGGGTACCCGTCAGATTTCCTTTTAAAATTAATAACTTTCCAGAATTTTTTCGGACTTATATAATTACCATATAGATCTTTAGATAACACGGAAAATTCGTCAGATACACTAACATAGTCCGAAAAAGCACAGTCCGACCTAGTTGTAAGAAACTTACGTCATAATTTATTCCTATTATTTTGTAATGAGCGAAGTTCATTATTGTACCATGGAGGCGAAAAAACAAGGTTTTTTGGATGTAAATTGGAACTGATACTTCTATGCACTCAAAAATTAGAGCATAAAAATTAGAAATCATTATTTCAATTTTTTTTTCTTCAATTCAAAAAGTATTTTATTAAAAAGTATTTATAAAGTTTTACATGTTCTTTTTTTTTTTTTTGGTTTTATGTAAAATACAAAAATTCATTGGCTTATAGCCGTCTGCTTTTTTTGTTTTTATATATATTGATTGCTCATTGATGTAAGAATTACTTTATATTTTATATTGTATTATAGTTATTATTTTTATATATATGTATTATCATTTCATTATTTATATTTTATATTGTATTATTATTTCATTATTAATTATAATTATTATTTTTATATGTAGTCCTCCTGTATTAACTTCCTGTATTTATAAGCATCCACTGTGTAACCAGCTAATAATTTCCAATTTTTACCATTTAGAATTTCCATTCCTTCATTCACGCTTAATACATTCTTATTAAAATATGTTTTTCTTATTTCTCCCAGTATTGGACATTCTGTTAAGAAATGAAAAATATTTTCCTCTCTGTGGAGATTACACATTGTACATGTTGACGTTTCCGTATCTATATGAGGTGTATAATTTAGATATAATAATTCCCCTCTAATTTTAAAAATGGCTGCAATATCTGATGTTTTATATTTATCATTGAAATAATTATTTTCGCCAAGTTCATGATTCATATTTACATAGAAGTTTCTATAGCTTGATGTTTTCGCCTTATGCAAATATTGTTTCCGAAATTCTTCATCCATTTTTTTAATTAGTTTATATAATTGATTTTGCCATATTTCTACGTCAAATTCGTTCAAATTTATATCTATATCGTGTTCTTCAGCTAATTTTATCCAATGTTTTATGTGTAGTTCTTTTTTTCTATGTATAATATTTGAAATTTTATATGTTAACCTTGCGTTATCTTCTGCCATAGTTTTAATTACATAATCCACATTTAGCTTTAAGATGTAAAGATATAGTGGTGCAAGACTGGTTTCCACGTAAATGACGTAGTCTGGAGAATTATTTGGTAATTTAAAAATTCTTTTTATAAAATATTTTTGTATTTTTTCAACATATTCAAACTGTGTATCTCCCCAAGTTTGCGCTGCATAACACATGACCGATCTAATAACTGATATAAATATTTTATACTTAACGGAATGTGGCACATTACCATTTCCTAACAAATTTTTCCATGTTCCATTTAGAGCTGCTGTTGCTTGATTATACCTCTCTTCCAGATGTTTATGCATACTAAGTTTTGATGTAAAAATCACTCCTAAATACTTATATTCATTCACGATATCTATTTTCGTTCCATCGTAATACCATTTTTCATTTTTTGCCACTCTTCCTCCCGATTTAAACACCATGATTTTTGATTTATTAAGATTGATCAGCAGATTCCATTTTTTAAAATATTGATTCAGCTTATTAATCATTAGCTGTAATGATTCTGGTGTTTCAGCTAATATAACCATATCATCAGCATACATTAATATTTTTATTAATAATTCTAATATTTGTACACCACCTGGTAGTATTTCTGTAATATCATCAATAAACATTGTAAATAAAGTTGGACTTATAATACATCCTTGTCTAAGTCCAATCGTGGTCAAGAATTCATCAGATACTGCTAGGCCATTCCAAACTTTTGCTATAGTTTTAGAGTATATTGCTTTTAGCACCATTTTAAATTTATATGAGATTCCTTTTTCATTTAGTTTATATATCAATGCATTTCTATCTATACAATCGAATGCGGATTTTAAGTCTATAAAGAAAGCATATACTTTTTTATTTCTTATTTGTCGCAGCTTTATAGTGTTTGTTAAAACATATATCTGATCATTGGTTCCATAATTTTCTCTGAATCCAGCTTGATATTCTGACAGAAGGTTTTTTGACTTAATAAATTCATTCAGCCGTTTTAGAAGCAGCGCACAGAAAACTTTAGCAATAGAGTTGGAGAATGCTATTGCTCTATAGTTAGATGTTTCATTAGGATTTCCTTTTTATATATTGGATAAATAATTGAATGTTGAGAATCTATTGGTATTGTCGCATTTTTATATATAATATTTAAAAAATCTAAAAGTTTCTCTTTATATTCCCTTGGTGCATTTTCAAAAATTCAACTGGAATTCTATCCTCTCCCGGTGCCTTATTATTTTTCATTTTTTGTAATACCATCATCAGTTCTTGTACGGTGAAATCTGGATCTAGAATATCTGATTCTATATATGTTTCTGCAAATTGAATAGATAGCGATGAATTTGGTGTGTTTAATTGTAAAGAGAAGTAGTTTGCTAATTCTTGCGCACATATTTTTCTGCCCACAACAGGAACAATTCCCTTTAATTTATTTATAATTTTCCATATACTTGTAGAATCTTTTGCTTTTATTAGACTTATCGCAAGATTAGTGTTATATTTATGTTTTTTTGTACGCATACTTCTTTAAATTGTCGATTTATTTTTATATACAGCATTCTGCTACTTCAGTTTTTTTGTATAGTCTGAGGTATTTAAATGACTCTTTTCTCATTTTCCAGCATTGCCAGTCGAACCATTCCTCTTGGAATTTTATGTTATTGTTTGATTTTTTTACTATTGAATTTATTATACAATTTTTTAGAGTTCTACTAATTTCATCTACTGCAACATTTTCCGTCTTTATTTCTGTGCTTTTCTCTGTCATTTTCTGTTGATATTGACGTTTATATTTTTCTTTCCAAAATATTTTTGGTAGCAGATTTATTTTCTCACATACGTTCTTTACCTGTATATTGATTTTTGCAGTAATTGGCATATGCTCTGTATAGTTTTTTTCATTTATGTTGAATTCTTCTAGAATATTTTTCCACTGCCCTTTAACCATACAGATGTCTATTACTGACGCACCGTTACTGTTTATAAACGTATATTCTCCGTTTTCATCTCCTTTTGTACACCCATTAATTATATAATATCCTAATTCATTACACATTTCCAAGACATATCTTCCATTACTTTTAAATCTTTAGATTTTCTTTCATTTTCCATTATATTATTCATCTGACCAATTCTTGCATTAAAGTCACCTATTACCATGACATTTCTTTTATCAAATGCTTTTAAATACTCTTTTAGTTTATTAAATTCATCATTCCATCTGCTGTAACTGATGTATACTGGCACAATATAATATATACTATTGTAATTTTTAATTTCTACTACAACTTTATTAAATATTTCTTTGAAGCTAATATTGAAACTTCCCCTTTCTCTTAATATACCAAAGATAAAGCCTTCTATTGGCCTGCCAACATGTTGTTTAATAGCTGGTATGTAATGCAATTCATGAGATTGAAAGTAGTTTTTAAATTCATTTATTTTATCCTTTGTTACGAAAGTTTCATATAGTAGAAATACATTAAATTTTCGTATAAATTCAAAAAAATCAGTATAAACTCTTTTACCAGCTAGACCTGTAACAGGTCTGAGTAAGATCGAACATCAGAATTTCCAACTTTCCATTATTATTAGAATGATTATTAGTATTACATTCATTATTATTATTTTTATTATTATTATAATTATTATTATTTTTATTAATATTCTTATTATTATTGTAATTATTATTACTATTATTATTATTATTATTATTGTAATTATTATTATTAATATTATTATTATTACTATTGAAATTCAAATTATTATTATTACTATTAAAATTATTTTTACTTAAGCAGACGGCGATTGACTGTTATTGATTCTCGTTATCTTCCTTCAATAGTTGATTTACTTTTTCTTCAACATCGATATCAAATTTATCTTTGCTTTTTTAATTCCAGTTTCTTCTACAAATTTACCATTAAGTTTGTGTTCATATAGAAAACCATCGCCATTTTTCCATTTGAATTTACAGTCTTCTATAAACATACGGCCATTGAAAACATTAATTTTTATATTTTTATTTTTTTTTAAGAATTTCCCTTCTGATGGCTAATAGTTTGTTTTGAGCTTTTTGGTAGCTTACTGGAAGATCTTTACTTATGGAAATATTTGAATTTTTTGGTAATTTGGTTTGCTTCATAATTGTATGTATGGTTCTTAACGACTGAAATTCTACAAGAATATTTGCTTTTGCATCATCATTATCTTTCCGTAATTTTATGACTTTTTCCATTGCTACAGCAGTTTCGATTTTTAAATCTTCTTTAATTATATTCGAAATTATATTTTCTAAATTTTCATTTTTATTATTTTCACATTGCGAAAAATAAGATTTCTTTTTTGGTGCATCATCTTCAATTTTTCTATTTCATTTTCTAGCATTTCTATTTTTTTTTCTCATTTGCATTAACTTTTTCTTTTAGGACCTCATTTTCTTTTAAAATTTCTTTAATATTTACATCTATTGTATCTAATTTATTGTTAATAGGTGTTAATAAATTTTGCATTATTTCTAACGTTATCGGTGCGTTTTTATCCATATTTTTGATTTTTTTTTTGTTTGTAAATTTTGTCCTTCACCTTCAGTTGAGGAATTGGAAAATGCTTCAGATCTTTCTCGTTTTGTTTTATATTCACTTTCCTGAGTTTCCTCAAATACTTCGTCACTCTCACTACTCATTTATTTATGATTTTTTTTTTTAATTTTGCCTATAATTATGCAAAATATTTTACTTTGTTATCATTAAAGCTTTGTTATCATGAAATCTTATAAAATATTCCCACCAGATTGCATTTGCATAAATATAAATAATTAAATAAATATGTCAGTCAGAGTGACAGGTTGAATAACATAAACAAACTATTGAAATGACCTTTGGAAATCATTATATCAATGTTATCATTAGAATTAAAAATTATATCAAAATTGACATTACTAAGTAAAAAATTTATGGATGGTAGGCATCCATAACAGACAGACATTGAGTACTTTCTATAACAATACAGTTTTGAATATCAGTTGTAAAAACCAGATCGAGTTGACGATTTAAGCTATTTTTAACAGTACTAACCTCGAAAAGGCTACAATCAGATAAATTATCAATAAATGATGTTTCAACTAAAGAAGTTGCATTAGAAGCAAAGTAATATGTTTCATCATCCGATTCAACCCAAACCAGCCTAGGAAAATTAAAATCACCAACAATCAACAGATCATCGCAATCATCCATAGTACAGTGCAAGAAATCGACAGCATTTAAGAAAAGTTGGTAAGATTCAATGGGACTAACAGGATGAATATAACAATTTAACACATACATACTACGACGACTAATAGAAATTCTAACACACATTAATTCAACATTAATAGTATTAGGAATATTGAAAAAGAAAGCATCAAGATTAGAACGAAACGCAATAAGAACGCCACGCCCTAAAGTCTAAAGTAAAAAGTTCATTGTCGCGGAAGGAATCAGTTAAATTAGTTTCATTTAAAGCGAAAATGTCGAAAGGAAGCATTTGCGATTTAAAAAAAACTTCAGCCGCTTTAGTTCGAAGTCCCCTTACATTTTGATAATAAAGAGACAAGCATTTTAGTTTTTTGGCACCGAAACCGGAGTATTTAAATGAATTATAGAACACGGAGCTCGAGATGATGTAAATTCCTTAATAAATATACCACTAGGCCACGAATCTGATTTCAATAGCACGGAAAAGTATTCTGCAGGAACGGTTATCTTAAACGACTCAACATGAGCATCTTGTTTACTAATTTTATGGCAGTTAATATGATCTATATTAATATTTATAAAACTATTTTTTATAAATGTTAGAACTGCTTCAGACGTAGTTTCTGGGTGGAACCGTGAACTAAAAATAATTTTTGGACGCGAAACAACACGTAAAGTAGGAGGAGGTGATAATGGTTTTAACGACACAGAAGAATCTAATGAGGATGGACAAATAGATTGGGAGAAAATATATCAGTTTGCAAAAAACAAACTGTTGGTGGTATCGAAAAAAACTAATTGACGAATTCAACACATAATTAATACCTAATGTAAATAAAATGTTAATTTAAACTACGGTATTATTAAAACATAAAAAAAATATTCGATTTCTAATTATATTATATTCTTCTAAATCTCCAACAGCGTGGTATGGTCTAATATTAAATAAGTTGGATTTTGAAGCATAATAATTTTTATTTCTAATGAGAACTGTGTTATTTAATACAGATTGTTTTCGGAGTGGTAACTGGTGCTTTTGCTCGCACTCCTTAAGCGGTTTTCCGATAAACAATGTTCACATTGCGGACGATCAACTTTTTCTTTACCACATCCGCAACAAAATATTGTAGGAGGTGTTAAACATTCCATGAATCTGTGGCCTTCTTCCTTACAGTTCCAACATTTAAAAACTATTCTTACAGGAGATTTAGTTACAAGCGCGGAAATATCTTCGGAGAAATTGGATTCAAAATTAGTTTCATCCAATTCGGAAACAAATTTTGAATTCATATTTAATTTCGGATCTCTATTTTTACTTCAAATATCATATACCAAACGTTCACGCTCCCGACACAAATGAGGCAGGTGTTCAATACTTTAAATCTGTACGTATAGTAAATATTTACGAATTTCGTCGCGTAAATTTCTCCACAAAATCTGTAATAAGTCGACCTCCGAAATATTCGTACATAACTTATCACAAAGCGTCATTACGTTATTATAAAATTCATCAAACGGTTCATCGATTTTCTGGTTACGATCTCTAATTAATTCAATAATATCTGTGTCGGTACGTCACTCAAAAAACTCTACGCGCAATTCCTGAGTAAGATCGAACCAATTAATTTGAAGATTTATTTTATAATAATGCCAGAACCATTTAGACGCATTCTCATTAAAAAGTAAATGAGCATGATTACAAAGGATATTAAAATTACCAGCAAAAGTTTGTATAGTTAAAGTATCAACACGATAAATAAATTCTTCAACACTTAAGTCTGAAGACTTTCCAGTAAACACAATATTCCAATTCTTTATTAACGAGGTAAATTTAGTATTATTCGATACAAACTCATTCGGATTTTCAGCATTAGGCAAAGGCATATTTGGTGAATTATGTCTGGGGCTATAATTGACATTTTGATAAAAACCTGAATTTCTCGCTCAAGAAATTCTTGGACTAACGTGCTGTGAATTATCTTGACCATTTATTCTATTATTAATATAATTGAATTTGGTATGTTTGATGGTACTCGCCGGAGTATGCTCTGCTCTTAATGGCAAGTGCGTACCGGAAGCACATTTTTTTTAATCCTTCACCAAACATTTCTTCCTACAATTTGGACACGTTGGAGTATCACTAAGCCATTTTGAAATACACCAAAATGAAAACTATGGCTACATTTTGTAGTAACGATTTCATTAAGAGGGACTAAGATTGATTATTGATTCCATTATAAGCAAAAAATTCCAAATAATTTTAATAAATTCAATAATTTAACCAATATTTAATATAAAGCAATTATAACTATTAGTAAGTTATACAAATTCAAAAATGATCAACGAATTCAAAAAAAACTTAAAACAACAACTATAAATTGAAACTCTAATTAATAATCTGATAATAACCCATATATTTATTAATTTAATAAATTTTAATAAATCGATAGTAAAAAAAATTATTCGTTTGTATGACATAAAAAAATCAACCCATGCAAATAATCGTGATACCATGCTGACTAAAAAAATTGATTTTAATTTTTTAATTACTTTATTTGATTTATGAAAATGCAATTATAATTATAATAATTTTCTATATTTAAAAATTTAACAAAAAACTAGAACGCGATATTAAAATAAATCGAAAAGTTAACCGGTCAAAATATTAGCTCAATAGCCGAATAAATTGCAGTCCCAATGATAAAATTTCGGTAAACGCCAAAATCACGAACCCGTTCTAAAAGTTAAATATAATCTGAAACTATTCAGTTTAATTTTATTATGTAAAATTTGTGGAAAAAAAAAACAAAACAAAATCAATTCGATTCAAATAGAATTTTGGTCGGTAACTAGCTCACAGCCAGATAACGCATTTCCGAAAATCACTAATACATCGCATTATCCGAAATTAATTTAATCACAAAAATCACAAATAAAATTAACTATAAAGAAAAATCAAGTTTTAACCGGACTCGTTAGGTCCGTGGACCTTCATGTCCCAGCTCGGGCGCCATTTCTGTAATGTACAATTTAATTGTATTCGTAATGATATGAAATGAATTTTGATGGTCCCTTGATAGGTGCCATCTCTGTGCTGTCAAAAAAAATGTAACATATCTGTATAGGAATAACCTGGTATTCTCTATGTTGAAGTTATATATATTTCTATTTGAGTACCAGATAGAAATTATATATATGATGAATGTTGGCTATAGTTTTAAACAGCTCTAATTAAAATCAGTAGAGCAGACTAAAAAGATTTAGAATAATTAAAACACACTTGAAGTCATGATTATAGAATGATTTATTTATCGAAATTGCGGCTTATATGATAAATTTTGACTTAACTTGTTACATTTCCCACGATTTAATTTCTCAAATTATTATCATTAATAATTAAATTATTGTTGTTCACACAAAATAAATGCTTAAATTGACAAAATTATATTTAATAAAAATCGAATAAAAAATTAATTTAAGGTAAATCTTCTAATTACAAATATTTTTATTTAAAAATTATTAATAATTGATATTCTAATTACAAATAATATTTAATATTACTTAAATTTCATGAGAACATTCTTACACGTTTTTGCTTAAAAAGCTAATTTTTATAATATCTTTATTTTGTGGAAAAAACATATTTAAATATTTTATTTAATTCGTCGGAATGAAATTTATAGACAAATTTAATTTTAAGAAACTTATATCTAGATTTTTATATTAAACAATATAGACTTCGCGATGCACTACTTGGTTGGGTAAGCTCTGTCCGAAAAATAGGGAGGTTCAAAAAAATTTAGTAATAACATTACGAGAAAATATAAAAGAGAAAGAATTACCAAAAATAAATAAAACTTTAAGTGGATTAAACAGAACTAACGACAAAATTTATACTGAAACGGTTCATCAGGGCATCGTCATATCTGCATGCATTAGTAACTAACACATTTAGCACATCCTAAAAAAAATACCTACAATAATCAAATATACGAATCAATCATCCCCAATTTAGCGTACATAAGTTTGATAAGATTAAAGAATAAATCTTAACGGGATCTGGTAACAGTAAATATTTTTAATGTAGTGGTTGAAATTTACTTATATCGCTATTTTACATAACTAATAATTTATTTACTTGATAAAATATTTATATGATTGAATAAGCAAACTATACTAGGTATATATAGTATAAAAAAATATAAAAATTAAAAATAATAAGATTATCTGGAATTGTTTTCTTTTATGTTGAAAATCCGAGGTTGTCCTGTTCAGGGTGTCCCGTAAGCGTTCCTCCGCCGCGGCTACTCGTAGAAACTGGCATGGGTGATCTGTTCTTACCGCCCAAAAAAATTATGTAACCAACTGGCGTTATATAATCCCAAATTAACAAAATAAAAACTTTTTATTCAAATTTATAATTTTAAGCACTTTATAAATATAACAATTTATTTTATAATTTTTATAATTTATTTTAACAAAAATCATTTTAAAAAAAAATCAATTTTTTTCGATTTTATTATTTTTATTTTTACAAATTTATTTTTAAAAAAAAAATTCTTATAAATTTTTGGAATAGAAAATAAAGTTATGATAATCAAATTTTTCTAAACCACCAATAATTTTTTTTTTTTTCAAATAATTTTAATTTTTGAACAACATTTTTATTGATTGATACAAATCTAATTTTATTATATTGAATTAAAATGGTGAATTTTCGTTTATTTATAAATAGAAAAAGAAGGATTACATATAAGATATTATATGTTTTTAAAATATGTTATTGAATTTACATTAAAATTTCACCATTTCACATTGAATTCATTGAATGATATTTTCACGAAAATTTATAACTTATTTTTTTTTTATTTTTCATACAAAAAATTTTTACTGTATATTTTATTGTATTTGTATTTTTACACTTTATTTTATTTTAATAAAAATTTTAAGAATTGATATTTTTTTGTTTTAATAATTTACAAAAATCTTTTTACTTGTATTTAGATATATATTATTTAAAAAATTATAACGTGTATGTGTTAATAAATTATATAGAAAAAAATTAATATTTTTTTTATAATGTTTCACAAATTTTAATCAAATGTAATTTATTATGGCACACATTAAATCCAACCATTTAATTTTATCAAATAGATTTTTTTTTTTTTTTTAAATATTTCATTTAAATGACTGCTAATTTTTAACAGGAAAAAAAATCTTAATATAACAAAACTATATGTTACCGCGGACTTAAACTCAATAATCAAAAACTTAATATTTAAAAGAACGTCTAATTCTTTTCGCAGACTAAAACTGAATTCTAATTCTCCAGAAGTATTAAAAACAATTCGTACTGATATTGAGCAATCTAATGATTTAATTAGTCTGAATGAAAGTCAAACTTCGATAAAAATATTAGGTTTATATTGGGAACCAAATAATGATTATTTTACATTCAAAGTAAATATAAATTATAATGTAGAATGTACTAAAAGAAATATTCTTTCAGAGTCATCAAAAATACTTGATCCTATGGGTTTTTTGTCACCATGTATTATTGGTGTGAAAATAATATTTCAGGAATTGTGGTTGCATAAGTTTGAGTGGGATGATATCTCGCCCGAAGAGATTGGCGCACCATAGATTAGTAAAAGGTGAAAGGTAAAGCATATATTAAAATTGTCCAAATTAAGAATTTCTTAATAATTTAAAAACAACAAAACTAATTTACTTTACACTTTTCACAATTTAAAAATTACATTAATCCCACTAGACTAGATCCAAATTACCATCATAATAGTATATGAAGTGAGTTTTCAGTTCAATTCAGCTACTTTTTTAAAAATTATTAATATGATTTTTGTGGAAAATTATGTTTGTAAAACTGAATAAAATCATCCTATCTTTTCCAATTCATTCTATATATTTTGTATTACTTCGGTTACAAATTACTATATGAATATTTAATTACTAATAATAATTTTAAAGAAATCTTGTATAGAAATTATGCTATTAATACAATTTTTTTTAGTAATAAATAAGAAAAATGTTTTTAACATTAATGTTCATAATTTTAACAAGTTCTTTTATTTAAAACAACCTTTTACAAAGAAAAAAATATTTATAGTTTTTACAATATTACCTTGTATAAAATACGAAAATATGTTTTGTAAATATATATATATATATTTAATAATATATAAGTATATAAAATTTTATAAATAACATTTTTCTGTATTTTTCAAAAAAGCTTCACTTTACACTTAAAAAATTAAAACTTATTTAATTAACTTACCAAGTAAAAAAGACTTAATACTTAATACTTTTTCCTTGCCAATTAATATATAAAAATTAAATTTCTTAATGGCAAAATAAGTTTTTCGTCAAATAAAAATTTTGATGATGCTCCTACTTATTAAATTTTGTTTACATTAGTTTTCCTTCAAATTATTATTTGCCTAAAATTAAAAAAAAAAATGTTTTAAATTTTGTATTTATTCATGAATAAATTTTTACGAGTAGTATGAAATACTATGAAGTCTGGTGATGGGTACTGAAACAAAAAAATATCAATTCTTAAAATTTTTATTAAAATAAAATAAAGTGTAAAAATACAAATACAATAAAATATACAGTAAAAATTTTTTGTATGAAAAATAAAAAAAAAATAAGTTATAAATTTTCGTGAAAATATCATTCAATGAATTCAATGTGAAATGGTGAAATTTTAATGTAAATTCAATAACATATTTTAAAAACATATAATATCTTATATGTAATCCTTCTTTTTCTATTTATAAATAAACGAAAATTCACCATTTTAATTCAATATAATAAAATTAGATTTGTATCAATCAATAAAAATGTTGTTCAAAAATTAAAATTATTTGAAAAAAAAAAAAATTATTGGTGGTTTAGAAAAATTTGATTATCATAACTTTATTTTCTATTCCAAAAATTTATAAGAATTTTTTTTTTAAAAATAAATTTGTAAAAATAAAAATAATAAAATCGAAAAAAATTGATTTTTTTTTAAAATGATTTTTGTTAAAATAAATTATAAAAATTATAAAATAAATTGTTATATTTATAAAGTGCTTAAAATTATAAATTTGAATAAAAAGTTTTTATTTTGTTAATTTGGGATTATATAACGCCAGTTGGTTACATAATTTTTTTGGGCGGTAAGAACAGATCACCCATGCCAGTTTCTAAGAGTAGCAGCACGGGACACCCTGAACAGGACAACCTCGAATTTCTTAATGGCAAAATAAGTTTTTCGTCAAATAAAAATTTTGATGATGCTCCTACTTATTAAATTTTGTTTACATTAGTTTTCCTTCAAATTATTATTTGCCTAAAATTAAAAAAAAAAATGTTTTAAATTTTGTATTTATTCATGAATAAATTTTTACGAGTAGTATGAAATACTATGAAGTCTGGTGATGGGTTGGATGGTCAAAAAAAAAAGTTCGCTCAAAATTTCTTTCTAGGCGTTTCCGAGGTCGGTGAGTCCGAAAATGCAAAAAAAAAGTGTCCGGAGGACGCGTACGCGTACACTTTTTATGTGCGCAGCAACATCTCCTAGAACCGTTTGTCCGATTTTAATGAAATTTGGCACATATGCTCTAACAGACTTCGCGCAGGTGTCGGTACAAGATGAGATCGATCCTTTTAGTGGGACCATATTAGATTTTCCCATTTATGTGGGAACCTACGTGTTTTTGTTCTACGGAAAAATGTAAAAAAAAATTTCATGTCTCAGATTTAGATGAAATTTAAAACATAGGTTGGTATCATGATTGTCCACAAGCCTACCAAGATACAGGTCTGTAACTTCAGGGGGTCCATGGTAAAATTTCCGATTAAAATTTCGTATACTCTAGAGCATATAGTAATTTTTATCTAATTATCATAAATTTTGATACATATGATAGTTTCCGTATGTACTTGGTGTCTGTAAAATTTAAAGTCGATACTTCGGGGGGCCATGTAAAAATCCGTAATTACTTTTCATAAGTTCAACGCTCTATATTATACAGTCACTTTCAACCAATTTCAATTATATTGCATACACAGTACTTATATATATATAAGTTTCCCATGAACGTACTAAACCTACCAATTACACATTTCTGGAGTATCAACTAGATAACTAAATGATTAGTTATCTAGTTGATACTCCAGAAATGTGTAATTGGTAGGTTTAGTACGTTCATGGGTAACTTATATATATATATGAACAATTTAGTTTACGAAGAATATTTGCTTTTTGTTCTACAGCATGTAATTATTATCCGATTTCAATGAAATTTGGTACACAGGTTGAGTTTGTTATTATTCATAGGTTGACCAAATTAGAGGTTAGTAGGATTAGGGGGTCCATGTTAAATTTCCGATTTAATTTTTAATTTTTTTTTTCATATGTTCTACAGCATATAGTAATTGTTAACCGAATTCAAAGATATTTTATATATAGGTTAATTTTGTGATCTAGTTGGCTCTCCTGAAATTTGGAGACCTTCAGGGGGTTCCTAGAAAACAGTTTTAGTTTCAGAATTTTATATAATTACGTGTTTATAGCATGTAATTATTATCTGATTTTAATGAAATTAGGTACAAAGGTGGACCTTCTGATTATGCATGTGTTGGCCATTATAGAAGTTAATATCATCAGGGGGTCCATACTAAAATTTCCGATTAAAATTTCATATGCTCTAGAGCATATGGTATTTATTATCTGATTTGAATGAAATTTGACACACATAGTAGCTTCCTTATGTACTTACTGTCTGCAAAGTTTAAAGTCGGTAATTCAGTGGATCCATGTTAAAATTTCCAATTATATTTCACAAGTTCAATACTCTACATTATACAGTAATTGGCACCCAATTACAATTATATTTCAAACACAGGTTGAATCTGTGACCTACTTATTGCTCCAAAAATTTGTATCAGGTAGTTTTATTGTATTCATGGGAAACTAATATATGAGCAACTTTAGTTTCCAAAGAATATTTCATATGTTCTACACCATATAGTAATTATTATCAGTTTGCAATAAAATTTGGTACATAGGTTGGATTCGTGATTACGCATGTGTAGCCTAATGTAGACTTTAGTAGCTCTAGGGGGTCCATGCTAAAATTTCCGATTAATATTTCATATGTTCTAGAACATATGGTAAATATTATTCAATTTCAATGAAATTTTGTACACAGGTGGGATTCGTGATTACGCATGTGTAGACTAAGGTAGAAGTTAGTAGCCTGAGGGGGTCTATGCTAAAATTTCCGATTAATATTTCATATGTTCTAGATCATATGGTAAATATTATCCAATTTCAATGAAATTTTGTACACAGATTGGATTCCTGATTACGCATATTTATACTTATTATAGTTATTTTAATAATATTATTTATTATTAAAAAAATAAAAATATAAAATTAAATCAATAAATAATAAAGATGAGCAATTTCGAAGAAAGCACTGTTTGTTACAAAGATAATGTTAATTACAAAAAACCTTTTGGACATAAATCGCTGTTAAACAACATACTACGAGTTATCTGCTCCCCCTGGTTAGCAGCTTTTTTTTATATTTATGCCAGAAAAGTCTCAAAAAAATGGTGCCCTAAAATCTTCCTAAGTATTTCTATTTTCATATAAAATTATAAATTGAGACAACATCGATTTAAGATAATTGTCTATATACGTCCAAATACACACGATTCAAAAAATTTTGAAATATTTTGGTGTACCAATGATTTTGAGTTTTGAGACCTTTCTGGCATAAATGCAAACATAGTTTCATAAAAAATAAAATTATTTTATAGCTTCACTTTACACTTTAAAAAATTAAAACTTATTTAATTAAAAAAATTTAAATTTCGTCTTTGAATAAAGATTTTTATAGTTATATTTACAGTTTATTGTTTTTGCAAACCATAAAATCCATTGAATCGATTATTACTAATTCCATCAATTTATTGGAAATATTATAATTTTAGTATATAGTAATTAATTGCACGTAAATTACAGTATTTTAATTAATTCAATTACTTTGTTAACAATTTTTGAAGATTATCGGTTTATATTATTTTTTTATTATTCACACGTGTATCGTTTTTTTTATTATTATTAATGCGCGTCCGAATCGTATTAAATATAACAATTGAATGATTTGCAACAGAATGAATAATACGCAGTACCTTAGAGTAAATAAACAGGAGATGCTATAATGCTATTTTGCCCCTACGAACTCGGTCGGCGTTTTTTAGAGCTTTTACTTGTCAGAAAAACTGAGATTAGTTGTCATAAAACCGCACATTTGCTGTAAAAAAAAATTATTATAAGAGCTGATGAGTGCTTTTTTTTATTTGTCAGAAAAACTGAGATTATTAAAGCTTTTTAAAAAGTCGTAGTCAGGATAATTTTGATATGATGCGCGGTTAGTATTTCTGACTGAATTTATAAAAAATATATTTTTTAGATTTCTTAAGGACACAAAAAATAAAATTAAATGGTTTTCTGCTGTAAACATGTTAGCCGAGTATTATTATTTTTTTTTCAAAACTAATCTCAAAAATATTTACAATTTATTCAAATCTATCATTTGGTATATATTAAATATATATATAAAAAAAGCTTTTCTTAAATAAAAAGAGCTTTTATACAATGGCTGCAGTTTCTAAAGCCGTCACTACAAAAAAACATCTCTTTTCCCCCCACAAAAAACGGCGACACGATTTTATCGATATAGGGTCTCCTGTTTACTCTAAGCGCAGTACTCACAGGCACAGCCACCTACACAACACAACACATTCTTTTTTGCAGTTATACACTTTCTCACTCTTTCACGTTTCCAATTAGAAATTAGAATAGAATACTCTTCTAGTGAGTTAATTTTAAAATATTTAGTTTCCGCGTACCTTAAATAATTATTGTTATAACAAAATATAATTATATATTTACTTTTAATTATGATGTTAAAAATTATTAAATATTATTTTTATATATGTATATAATGTACATATATATAATATAAAATTATAAATATATAAATGTATATATATATATATATATATATATATATATATATATAATATATATAAATAATATATTTATATATATAATATATATAAAATATAAATATTATATTAATAGTTATATTAAAAATTATTATTTTTTATAATATTTATGTATTATACATACATATACTATTTTTTTAACAAATTATATATATAGAAAACCAAATCTAATTTCAGTACATCAAACGTGAAACTCATAGCCGACGGTATTTGCAATTTGGATTGTTATATGTGTTTTTTTTTCTATTTTTTTTTGTGCTTTTATTCTGTCAGCGAAACGCACAAATGCACAATTTTTTTTTTGAAAGTATTGAAAAAGATCAAATATTAATTACATTGTTGACACTTTTCAATAAAATTATTTTTATTCTAATAAATTAAATTACCAAATATTATTAATTTTTAGTTTCTATAAATTATTATGAAATTTATCAGAAAATAATAAACTAAGTATAAAATATTAATAATGTTAATATAATAATACCCCCCGTCGGATTCTACCTTGTCGCGGTGGTGGGGCTTAAGTAAGTCTGAGGAACCCTGAGGCGATGCCAGTAGGTGCAACCATGCTGGAACGGCGAAGGGCGAAGACCGAAAACCAAGAGAATCCACCTTCATGATTTGAATGTCCGAATCTAGAAAAATTCGTGGTAGGATATTACCACAAGTGTCGGAAGAGGCTACGACTTCCGGCGAGGGCTTGGTTGCTACTAATGTAACAACTCAGTCGCCAGTAGCAAGAGTAGATAGGGCCGATACGATTAAAAACGCGACCCAAACCTCGACCCCCTCCCACACGACAGGAGGTGTGGTCCTGGTTAAAAAGAAAAAGAAAAATAAACTGTCGGGTGCGCAACAGCGCAAACGACAGCGGGCAAGGGCTGCGCTGGAAAGGCTCAACCTTGGAAGTCCGTCTGCGCGGAAGGGGGTTATACCAGGTGATGGGAAACCACTGTCTGTCGGGCAGAAGCGGAAACAGAGAAGGGAGAAGTTGTGCGGCGTGGTGCAGGGCGTGAAAGGTGGAGAACCGGGTGGTGCACGGGTGAATCCCAAAGGTGGTAACACCGCGGGAGCCGCTAGTGCATTGCCAGGTTCCACATCGGTCCACCCGGCCAAACCAGCAACTACTTGTGTTGCTCCTGCTGCGGCAGGGGCCCGTGCAGTGTCAGGCGTTGCCATGTCAACCACATTAGGTTGGAAAATGGGGACAACTAATCCTGCACGGGCTCTTGTTGCAACAGAAGCAGCAAAAAAGAAAATGCGCTCGGATGATTCGGGAGAAGCAGGACCAACCAATAAGAAGGTAGTCCCTGAGCTATCAACTTAAAGGGAAGGACCTGCTCCCAAATCAGGCTTAGATCCTAGATCTAAACCTGTCGCAAGACCGAAGGTCATTCCAACGGGTAAACGAACCCTGGGTTCCTATTCTCAGGTGGTCAGAGGAGTTGACAAAACATCTTTCGAGATGGCTGTCATCAACTCTGCAGCACCTGGGGGCAGGATCGCTCGGGACAGACAGTCTATTATCAGGGAGGCATTAGAATCAGCTATAGACGCTGCTTTTATGTCAACCAGTGATTTTCTGCCGGTTCGTATCCGTTGGAGTGGCTTTCGTGGCGATTTCTTCTGGGCAGTCTGTCTAGACAAGTTCTCGGTAGACTTCCTAGGGAAATTGATTAGCGAAATAAAGTTGCCTTGGGATGACATCCGCTTACAGATGGTAAGCAAAGATGACATTTTAAAGCTAAGGAGGGTAACGGTTGAAGACATAGGTCCGCCTAAACCTGTACCAGCTATCCTTAGCCAGATTAAGCAACAGCACAACCTGCCGACTGAGCTCTGGACGGTATACTTTGCTAAGGAGAATCCGCAAGGAATCTACTTGGTGTTGGGTATCGACCAGACCTCATTCGATAGGATTAACGAAACCAGGTGGGAGGTGTGGTACAGGATGGCAAGCATCTTTTTCAAATTGGAAAATGTGTCGACAACCTGCCCCACACAACCACCGGTTTCCAGTTCTGCTGCTGAAGCCAAACCAGCACCCTCTAAAGAAGAGAGCGCGAATGCTGCTCCAATGTTAGAAAAATCATCTGGCTTACTGATCACCGAATTGGTGATTGGCAAAACAGATGAACGGGCTGGACATGATCTGATGCCAGGATCGGTTAAAGGTACGTCTTGCGACGAAGACGAGGTATTACTCCTACTAGGACCGCTCCTGGCATCAGATGATGACCAAACCCTAACGGAGGAGATGTCAACGGAAGAGTTGGAGATGGAGGTTGATCAGAACAATTCATGAGAATTGTTCAGATCAATCTCCATCGTAGTAGGGCGGCCACGGCCAACCTACAACAACTTTTCGAGAAAAGCGAAGTGGATTTGGCGCTAATTCAGGAACCTTGGACCGTCGCAAACAAGGTTTCTGGATGGAGCAACAAATCAGTAAATCTGTTCTACAATAACGAACAAGGTAGGCATAGGGCCTGTATTGTAGCCAAGAAAAATATTAATCTATTTTCTCACCCACAGCTCTCAAGTAAAGATAGCATAGCGGTTTCATGGGAGGGCGAATTAAACGGGAGACCAAAGCAGATCATCTTTGCTTCTGTTTATCTACCGTTTGACTCACCCACCCCTCCGCCATCTACCGAGTTGGATAAGGTAGCAAAGCTAGCGCAGAGCAACCACAAACAACTGATTATAGTCTGTGATGCAAACTCTCATCATACAGTATGGGGCAGCTCAAACTGTAATGAAAGGGGTAAGTCACTGCTTGATTATATTTATACAACTAACCTATTATTAATGAACCTTGGGGTAGAACCTACCTTTATCACGCGTTCTCGTAGGGAAGTAATAGATATAACACTAACTACAATTGACATATCTGCATACATTCATAATTGGAGAGTTTCGAACGAAGCATCCTTATCGGATCACAGATATATACGTTTTGAAATTGATGCCACGGTCCCACCAGCCATTCCTTATAGAAACCCGGCAAAAACTGACTGGGCTTCTTTCAGGAGCAAGGTGGAATCAAAATTAAATTTCTCAGTTAACTTCCCCCGTACATTGTACTCGTGTGAAGATATTGACAGAGAAGTAAATGTGATCACGAATCTGCTTATGGTTTCTTATGAAGAGTCTTGTCCCTTGAAACGGGCCAGATCCGACTCTGACCCTCCTTGGTTGACACAAGACCTCAAAGGAAAACGTAAACGGGTACGCAGGCTTTGCAACAAAGCGAAGAACTGTAATCGTGATGAAGATTGGAACGCATATCAAAATGCGCTCAAAGATTATAAGTACGCCATCCGCTCAGCCAACAGACAATCTTGGAGATCGTTCTGTGATGGTGTAGATAGCGTAAACGAGGCGTCACGAATTAAGAAATTTCTAGCGAAAACCCACATTCAACCTGAACTCCTAATCAATAGTGAAGGTATCAGGGCTGAATCAGCAGGGGAGTCACTAGAATTACTAATGGAAGAGCATTTCCCGAAATGCTTTGACACCTCTGTTGTAATAGATTCATACCGGCCTAGCAGTAGGTTGGAGAATACGGAATTAGAGTTTATTAACCTTAATGCAGCTAAATGGGCTGTTTTTTCTTTCAAACCATTTAAATCCCCAGGTAAAGATGGAATCTTCCCTGCTTTACTCCAAAACTCATGGGATTTCATAGCTGATAGATTAATAAACCTTTTCAGGGCGTGTATCCTCTTTGGATATACCCCGGCAAAATGGCAGGAGGTTAGAGTGGTCTTTATACCAAAACCGGGTCGAGATGACTATTCATCCACCAAGGCATTCAGACCAATCAGCCTTACTTCCTTTCTTTTAAAGACTCTGGAAAGAATCTGCGAAAGAGAAATTCGAGATAAGCTCCCATCGGCAGCCTTATCTGGCAAACAGCACGCCTATTTAAAGGGTAAATCGGTGGAAACCGCTCTTCATGAAGTGGTTCACACCATTGAAAAAGCCTTTCTTTTCAAAGAATCTTTGCTTGGAACCTTTATAGACGTGGAAGGAGCTTTCAACAATGTACTCCTGCAAAAAATTAATGAAGTGCTACATAAACAAAACATCAACCCACAAATCTCCAAGTGGATTGAACTAGCACATAAGAGAATTTATGCGAACCTTGGGGATCAAGAACGGGCAGGCAAAGTTCACAAAGGTACACCACAGGGCGGCATTCTGTCACCCTTGCTTTGGATACTAGTCGTGAATGACCTCCTATTCGAACTCACAAGGCAGGGATACCTCGTCGTATGCTACGCAGACGACCTGGTCATTCTCGTCACAAGCAAATTTGAATCGGAACTCTCTGGGTTAATGCAACCTGCACTGAATACTGTTAGCCAATGGGCAGACAACTGTGAGCTGAACATCAACCCGCTAAAAACCGATATCTGTTTATTCTCATTGAGAAGGAAAACTCAACTATTGAGTCTTCCCGTTATAAAAGGCACCCGGCTAACACTAAAAGCAAATGTTAAATATCTGGGCGTTATTTTAGACAAAAAATTGAACTGGAGATCGCACCTAGAAGAACGATCTAAAAAAGCCTATAGGATTTTTGGCATGTGTCGGGGCGCGATGGGAAAGAAATGGGGACTACAACCGGATATGATTCGCTGGCTCTACACCAGTGTCGTCCGCCCTACTCTTTCCTATGGATCTCTCGCCTGGTGGAAGGCGATTGAGAAACTCTCCAATCTTAAGTTGTTGGAAAAAGTTCAACGTTCTTGTTGCCTCAGTATTACTGGCGCAATGAGAACAGCATCAACAGCAGCACTGGAAACCATTACGGCTATCCACCCAATTGGGATCCACATCAAAAAAGTTGCTGCGGGGGCTGCATTGAGACTTCACTTAAACCAGACATGGACTCATGCAGGTTCTTCTGTACCTCATGAGTCTATCCTTCGATTTGTGAAATCCATCATACCCAATGTTGAGAAACCTAGCGATTCCCAGAAAGAAACCTTCCTGGAATCAAACGTAAAACTCAGTATCCCTTCTAGAGCTGATTGGAACACTGACATAGTGTCCCAAACAGCTGGCCTGTTAACAGCATATACCGACGGCTCCAAAATGGGAAACCTGACTGGCGCGGGTATGTACTGTGAGGAATTAAATCTAGAAAGGTCTATTCGCTTGGAAGACCACGCCACAGTCTTCCAAGCAGAGGTGGTGGCAATTAAAGAAATCTGTAACCACCTTCTATTAGAAGGAACCACAGATAGGGACCTGACTATCTTCTCAGATAGTCAGGCTGCGTTAAAAGCGTTGACATCCTATACAACCAAATCCAAGCTGGTCCAAGAATGTAAACACAGTCTTAACAACCTGGCGCGGTCGAATAAAGTCACACTGAAATGGGTTCCTGGACATAGCAATATACCGGGAAACGAAAAAGCAGACGAGCTAGCAAGAAAGGG
Organism: Rhamphomyia laevipes; assembly: GCA_963920725.1. Lineage (NCBI taxonomy): Eukaryota > Metazoa > Arthropoda > Insecta > Diptera > Empididae > Rhamphomyia > Rhamphomyia laevipes. The sequence goes on from OY987255.1 coordinate 86,751,164, forward strand.
ATCGCAACTGGAGGTCATCACGACCACAGTTGGGGTAGCACTGCAGACTCTTAAAGCGAACCTAAAATGATGGGCCGATGAATCTCATCGACAAATCTGGCTAGCTAGTGATATCGGCCACACCACGCGGTGTCTCTGGGGCATCCCGAAGGAGAAAGTAACCAAGAAATACCTCCGGCTCAACAAGAGCTCGGTATACCTGGGCACTGCGATCTTAACAGGTCACTCTATGTTGCGGGATCATGCCTACAAAATCCGGCGCTCTGAAGTGCACGTCTGTAGGGGGTGCGGTGAGGATAGAGAGACTACTGAACACTTCCTGTGTCATTGTCCCTGCGTCATGCACCTACGTTATAAATGCTTTGGTGCCTATCTCCTGAACGAACTGAGCGAAGCGGGGGTTCATGGATGGCAACAAATCTGTAAATTCGGAAAAGATAGCGGATGGCTCACAACCGCCACGGCGGGAGTGACATGAAGGTTCTTCACACCGAGGGGTACAATGGGCCTAGTTCTGGCCTGAGTGCGTGAGTCCTTCACGGACTCCCCTCTCTCAATCCATCCATCCATCCAATATAATAATACAATATTAATGTTAATATTCAAATATTTGGGAATTCTAGAAACTAGAGAAAATACGTTCTTGTTCAAATATTTTGGACAATATGCTAATTTTTGGTCGGGTCGGTCTAAATCTTTTTTGTATGAAAAGGAAATGCAATTATTATTATAATATAAGAAATTTAGAAGTTAATATTTTGGTATAAAAATTGATATATATAATACAAAATTACATTTATTTTTTTTAAATTTAAACTTATATTTCAAGAAGTATAGTTTATAATTTAAAAAAAAACACAAGTCAACAATATAAAAAATGTACAATATTTTAAATATATTTATACTTTTTTATATAAATTTGTTTAACCATTTTTAATAAAAACAATATACATATTCTGACTGCATGGTCTATTTAGTGTGCAAAACTTAACTTAAAATTAATAGATGATTCCTTTATTCAGTTTAAGAAAAAAATACGAATAGCCTTAAAAGCGTCACGATTTTTTTTTTGGTCGATTGCAAAGACGTGACGACCATCAGTGTGGTAGCCTAAAAAACGAAACGACTTTCATTAGTACTGCCAAAGTGAATATTCAAAAAGTTTTATAAAATCTATTACAATTTATAAATTTGACGTTTCGTGTGACATTAAGTAAACAAAAAAATTAGTAAATAAACAAAAGTGTTTCGAAATTTGAAAGTATTTATTTAAAATAAAATTAAAAGCTAAAAGAAAATGTTTTTTTTTTGATGAAAATAGTGACAGTGATGAATATTGTGTAGATTTAACACTCACAAGAAGTATATTAAGAGATCGTAGTAACCCTCTTGGATTAAAAGAAAAAGTGTAAATTCATATTTCTTAGAAAATGTCGGTTTTACTTAATTATTATTTTTATAGATTTCAGCAATATTTTAGATTAAACAAAAAAAGTTTCTGCAAAATATTATTAATCTTAACCCCACGCATAAGAGCACAGCAGTTCCACCAATTTTAAAATTAGCAGCAACATTAAATATGTTATCTACTGGAAGCTATCAACGTTGTGTTGGCAGTAATTTTTTATTTGGAATGTCACAGAGAACAATATCCAGAATATTTCAGGAAACAATTAATGCAATGGAGGAATGTCTCTGTATGAAATGGATTAATATTGATTCAGAAAACTTCATGAATTGTAAAGTTCATTTCTACAATAAATTCAAATTGCCGGGTGTAATTGGATGCATTGATGGGACGCACGTGCCTATTCTTAAACCAGAAATAAATGAACACACATATTTAAATATAAAAGGATGGCATAGTCTGAACGTCATGATAGTATGTATTTAAAAAAATAATTTATTTACTTATTTCATACATTCAATTACATATTTAGATTTGTGATCATAAATATAATATAGTGTCCATTGATGCTGGATATGGTGGTGCTAACCACGCCGGATGAATTTGGGCACTAAGCCAAGAGAAAACTTTCTGCGAAACCCATCAATTACAATCTGGAAATAATTCATTACTTTTAGGTTTGTACCATGTTCGATTATTTATAATAAAAATCTAATTTTTTAAATTTTAAATTTAGGTGATAGTGGCTATCCACTAGAACCATGGCTTCTTACTCCGTATCGTGCGCCAGTCGAAGGTAGTGTTGAAAAAGCATTTAATGATGTTCATGCCAAGGCGAGATGTTGTGTTGAACGGACGATTGGTGTTATGAAAGGAAGATGGCGATGTTTATGTGGTGACAGAAAAATGAGATATTCTCCACAAAGAGTTGCAGTAATTGTAAATGTTTGCGCATCACTGCACAATATATGTAGACATTATAATGTCCCATTTGATGAAAAAAACTTTGTTGTTACAGAAAACATTAATAATCCTTGCGAAGAAAATGTTAATTTACCTTAACGCAAAAGGGCTGAAATCATTAGAGAAAAAATAAAATATTCAATATTTAGGAATAGAATTTAAAATAATACTATTTATTAAGTTTTAAACTATTTAATTTGTAATGTTAAATTTAATAAAAAGAAAGTAACATTACAAAAGTCTTTTCAATTTTTTTTTTTCAATGTTAAACACATTTATAATTTGAAAAAATAAATTAGAATTAGTGAGCATAAAATTCATTTATCACTTTTTATTTTAGTTTTAGATATAATAAATATTAAATAAACTTAAATACTACAAAATTAATATTAAAAATAGTGATTGTAAAATCCATTTATCACATTTTAATTTTTCTTAAATACTAGCAAATTAATATTAAAAATAGTGACTATAAAATCCATTTATCACATTTTAATTTTTCTTAATACTACCAAATTAATATATTAAAAATAGTGATTGCAAAATCCATTTATCAAATTTTAATTTTTCTTAAATACTAGCAAATTAATATTAAAAATAGTGACTAAAAAATCCATTTATCAAATTTTAATTTTTCTTAAATACTGCCAAATTAATATATTAAAAATAGTGATTGCAAAATCCATTTATCCATTTTCCTTGTATTTAATTTTTTATCTTAGCAATAATTTTTTTGTTAAAACTGAAACTAATGCAGATTGAACTTAATAAAAGGTAAAACGTTATTACCGTTTATTATATTGCATTTTTTTTTAATTATTTTTTTCAGCATTAAGTTTAAACTGCATTAGTTTCAGTTTTAACTTTTCTGCTTCATTTTTCGTATTTTGGATCGCTGTCTGTTTTTGAAACATAAATTTTTCTCTTTCGAGATTTAATTTATCTTTTTTGATTGTTTGGTTTTCAATTAATATACCTTTAATTTCTTGCAATATTTCAATATGTTTTTCCTGACCAGAAACATATTTTTCTAACAAAACATTTTTAGAAATTGTTTTTGCTCTGGTGGAAGTAGAAGGCGTTGCAGGTGTTGGTGTATTGTCTTTTTCCGGACTACTCGATTGCACTGGTAAAAATTCATTATACATTTCACTACCTGACTGGAATTCATGTGGTTGGCTATTTTCATCAATATATTCAACAATATATTGACTAGCCAGCGCAGTTGAATTTGATGTTGATGGCACATTATTATTCAATGCAGATGGAGATGGTTGCGATCCAAACCGCTTTACATTTACCCGTTGAACAGCAGCATATATTCCAGCAGCTTTAGCAGCGGTTTCCTGAAACACATTAAGTGGCTTCGTTTTATATGGTCCTCCACCAGTCTTTTTTAAATTAATTTTATTGTCTCTTAATCGTTTTTTGATTTTGTATTTGTAATCGCTTTAGCACTAAAATAAAAAAAAAATATTATTAATTATTTTTTCATTCCAATTATGATATTTATACTTTTTTCCACTCATTAGATTCCGTTGTTGGAGGCCCTAAAGCATTTAATGAACTGGATAACGTTTTCCACAAGTTTTTAGATTTGGAGCGAGCATTGGGCGAGATCAGTGTGCTGTTCCATAAATGTGGTCAAGGCATCTACTTGTAGCATATTGATATTTGAAGATGCTCCATCTTTTACTACCATTCTGGAAGATGCTCCATTCTCAGTTTCTTGTTCCCTAAGTATATAAATTTATATATCTTTAGATTTTTTTTTAATTATAATGTTACTTTTTTTCAAGGTAAAAGTTTTATACTTACATTATATTAAATACTTTTGCTGCAAAGCAAATTAATTGCTATAACGTCCTTTTTATATTTTCTTAGCGTCCTTTTTGTGTTTATATAAAAAACTAAAAACTAAATTATATTTATTATTTATGTCCACATCCACAATAAAAACTTAAACTACACTTAATACTGTTAAAAAAATTTACTTGAAAAATTGTTATTGTTAAAATACTAAATAAAAAATATATATGGCCGACACAAAATGAACTTAAAAAATTGCAAAAAATTGTTTATTATTATTATTATTGTCAAATATTTGTTTCATAAATCACTAAAAAACACAAAAGCGACACCTATTTACCTCTCGTCCAAAATTTTGACGTTATCGACTAAAAAATTGGTCGATATCGCTTTTGGGGCTACCAAATGCGACGAAACAGAAAAAAACAGTCGTGACGCTTTTGAGGCTACCACCCCTGAACTGACACCCTCTGAGATGCAGGGTGTTAAAAAAAGTGCTGTCAGGGTTGAAAAAAAGATTGATTCTAGCTATCAATTTTGTATTATTTTTTCGTTTTTGACTAGTATTTTTATGATTAGAATAATATTTTTGGGAGCATTTTACCTTCAGGCAATCCTTGCATCACTCTGCTAATTTTGCCATATGAAGTTGTATGATTGTGACCCAGCAAAATAATATTATAAAAAAAAAATTAACAGCAATTTTTTTTTAATAAAATTGGTTACTCTGCGAAGGGTACCTTCATAATATTTGCCCTTTCACTAAGGCCACCTTGCATTATTGCTTCTAATTCATTATTTATGTTCTATGAATAAACAAATCTCAATAATTAATACAATATTGTAATAATTAGCTGTTAAAAATTCTACAAATAAAATAGATACATAATATAATAATATAATTCATATATATATATATATATATATATATATATATATATATTAATACCTATACCAAACTTTTAGAATATTTAATAGGTTATTTTGCAAAATGTGCTAAATGTTCGTCGGGTAAGTCTAAAATGTATACCATGCGATTTTAGTATTTGTTATATTTTAAATCAAAAAATTAATTTTACATATAAAGTAGATATTTTGATAATTTTGATTGTTGCTACCGACCTAAAGTTTTCAACTAAGTTTTGAGATAGATGACATCAACCTTTTGGTACTAAGTTGGAATGTTTAACTCTTCAAAGAGATATAGAAAGATATATTTAAGCGAAATCATTTTTTTTAACCTCAATTCCGTCACACTATTCATAGTTATTCATCAAATACATATGTATTAATTTGTATTAACTTGGAAATACATATGTATTAATTTGGAAACAAATATAATATAAATACATATTATATTATTATATAACTTCAATGAGCACATGTTCACTATGGTGTTCATTATGGTGGCAAACTCCATAAAAGCACAACTGCAAACATATAACGAAGATTTTTTTGTTGGTAGGTTTGAAAAATTCAATTACGTTGTTACTAATTTTCAATTATGAAATTTTTAATAATGCTCTATTCAAGGGATGGCAAATAGAATTTTATCAAAGTGCCAAAATAAACTAATTTTAATTGCAGTTTTTAAATTTTTTTTTTATTGATTTTAACTTATAGGTATATATAGAAACTTATACTTATTGGCCATTTTTTAGCATAACCGCTTTTTTAAACTCTCCATCAGAAAATGGTTCTGATTGCTTACTTGATTGCTAACATTACTTGATTGCTAACATTACTTGATTGCTAACATTACTGTTGTTTTTACAAAATTTTGATAATAATTTCAGTTGATTTTCAGCTATCTTTAACGGTTAAGAAATTAGTTCTTTTCTTTCGTCAATTTCTTTATGGTTTATTTCAAAATGTTACTTAATAGAACACGTTTGACATACAACAATTTCAGAGCACAAACCGCACCGGATTTTACCTACATGTCATGTTTAACAAAGCCGTAATCCGTAGTCCAAAGCTTCGAACATCTTGTAGTTTTTTTTTGGTACCATTTTGATTCAGCAAAATATAAATTTTATTAAAAGTTAAACACAAATTTTATTGAACTGCTACTGAACTAGTAAAACTAAAATCTTATGAACTGCTTATACAAGAATTATAACACAAACATATATACATACATACATATGTATGAACAATATCATGCAAAACCAAATAGCTGAAAAAAAATGTAGAAATAAATTAAAAGCCGTTAATTAAATTAATTGGGTCAGAAATTATTTTAAAATAAGAATTATTTTTAATTATTTTTTTTTAATTTCTTGGTGTGCCGAAAATTTTTACTCGCGTGCCAAGTTTGGCACGCGTGCCATGTAATTACCATCTCTGCCCGATTCTCTGAAATAAGAAAAAGTTATTTATGACGACGACGAGTTAGTTTTGGTTTAGGAGTTATTAAGAAAATTTTATGAACTGGAAATTTAATTACTACGCTGTTATTAAGTAATTTTAAAACTAATATTTTTTTTTACAAAATAAAAATACCTATTAGTTAATATTTATTTTTCTTTTTTTTCTACTCAAAATATTGAACAAATTAAATTTTTAACTATAAAATTTTATTCTTTTTTACAGAACAGTCTATATAATACGTTATATAATAAAAGCAAACAAATCAATATTTTAGAAATTATAATTTAATATTTGTTTGAAATTACAACTCTGAAAGTACTTTTCTACACACCCTGTATTAGAAGATTTAAAAATGCGGCTCACCCTGTACATATACATAAAAATAGCATGGTTTACATTTTAGACTGACCCGACGAACATTAAGCACATTTCGCAAAATAAAGTGGCAATCTTCATATTTTGTTTTTACAAAATATTTTCCCGCGAAAATTCGCAAAAAAAAATCCAAACTACAGTCACACAAGAAAATACTAATACTATTTATTTTTCTTCAGCAATATGTATATCCTAAATATGTATTGACCTTGATTCTTGATGTTTGGTATGAGAAAATTGTTTTTTTTTTCTTGATTTAAGGTGCATTATCGTACACCACTCTTATATTTAATACTTAGTAATAAGAACTTTTCATATAATTATGTATGTAATAAATAAAAATAATTAAAAATACTGTAATTTGATTATGTTGTTTAGAGAGTGCAATGCCCGGATCCAGAGAGTATATTTTCGGTATTCAATACCGGTATTAAAGCATTAATACCGCGCTATTTCGATATTAATTTCTTAATTATCCGAAAACAAAAAAAAAATATTTTGAAATAACATTATTTACTATAATAATATAAATTTTACAATGAATTTTGTTTTAGTAAAGAGGTTAATATTATATTAACTGTGAATGGGAATTTTTTGGGCAAAAAGGTAAATATTATTGTTTATTAATTACAGACTATTATTAACTAAACATTACTCGATAAAAAATATACCTACCCAATTATGGGTTTTTTAAATTACAGAATAAAAAGATAATAATTCTAGGAATAACTAATTGTGGATTTTTTTTTAATAAAAAGTATGTAATTCTGTGAATGAATTATTACAGAAATAAAAAGTGAAGCAAATTAAACTTATAGCGGATTAATGGAGGTAAAAAATTGTAAAACAAAAGTAGTGTAAAGGCGATAAAAAAAATGTGTTATTACTTGAATAAAATTTTTAATTCATTATATTCTACTCAATGCCTATTTTTAAACAAAATTTCTTGATTATAATTACCATTAGAATAAAACATACCCATAGAATAAAAAACCAGCGCGTTTAACAGAGTTGAAAATTAACAAATAAAAAAGCTACAACAATTAAAAGTATAAAGACTAAAAGTATAAATTATTTTAATTACATAAAAGTTATGCAATCCTTAGAAATGGAAAATTTACAATTTGTAAAACATATGAAAGGTGACGATAAATGTTGATATGGTTAATTTTTTTTGTATATGAATAGTTGCAATTAAAGATTGAATATCAGGATTTTCGGATTGCATAATTTTAGGTGTATCGATTATGAAGTTAAGACACAACCCCGTGTAGAACTTATCAATTGTAGAACTTATCAATCTGAACAAGTTCCAGGTTCCAACATAAAAAAAAAATAAGCTAAAAGAAAACTTGTAGTTTATCCCCACAAAAATAAATTATATGGGATAAAAATTATTAAGGAGTTATTATGTAAATAGGGAATCCTATTTATGTTTTACCTGATTTTAGGGAATTTACCTAAAGTATCATTTTGATCATTTTTTTTTAATTCTACTAGAATTCATAAAGTTCATTAATCTTTAAAATCAATTATTACCTACATTTTGTATGTAAAAGTAATGATTTTATTAAATTTCTGCAATTTATTATGAATTAAACGTTATTTTGTAATACAGCTATCAAAATTCATTGTTCAAAATATAATATAAATACCCTTAAAATCGGTGGTGAGAAAAAAAAAGTGGACAGTCCAAATTTTGACTTCAAATGGAAGACAGGTATTCCCTGGGATTCACTTTCTAATTTTATTAGTAGTCTGGTATTTGTAACGTTCCTGCTGCCTCAATACTGTGGTAGTATCGATGAAGTTCTTTAAGAGTGGCACGCCTAGTTGGCTAGCACTTCCTAGCTCGTCGGAATGGGGGGGTCTTTCTCTCTGAAACTTCAGCACCGTTGACAAATAGTTTGCATGCCAGAAAACAACAAAAAAAAACAATAAAAAAAATAATCAAAATAAACTACTTAAAATGGAACTGAAAATATTAAATTTAAAACCCCTAAAACAAAATAAATTGTAATCAAGATTGTTGTGGGAAAAAAACAGGAACATGTCGGGGAGGAAATAGCTGTTAATTCCATCCCATTTTTGCCCACCCTTCCATGTGTCTCTGAAACCAAAAAAAAATGTATATGTGGTCACCCTAATGTAATTAGGAATAATTCTTCCCAATTATCTACATGATCATGGTGATGCTAGGGAGAAGAACAATAATATGGACTACATTTACATGTTAAACGTTAAATCACTAACACATATGCAACACATCTGTCTAATAAAAAAAAAATATCGGAAATGCAAAATAGGAAACTTTGATATTGTTAATTTGTTTTTTTCTTTTATTTTTCTGTAATTTTTCTTTTTTCCAATTTAATAAATTGATCATCAAGATACTTTCATAATTTTCTCAAAAAAAACCGTTGAACCCGAATTTATAAGAAAATATAATTTTTTTCAATTTTGAAATTATGTTAGGTGATTTTTAAAATATAATATATATAGTGGTCATACTTTATTACTTAAAAGCTAATAAATTTTTTTTATCTCTTTTATAATACAAAAAAATATATATATATATAATTTGATACAAATAGAATTTTTTTTAATAAAAAATATAATTTAAAAAAAATATAATTTAATAAAAAAATATAATTTAATGAAAAAATATAATTTAATAAAAACAATTATCTGATTATATCAAGGTCCATCGATGGTTGGTTTCTTCCAATTTCAATTTTGGTGTTGGATTTTTCGAGGTTCTACTGCTGAATTTTAATATGGCGAATCTGCTTTCGCCCGATGATAAAAAAACCATTTACTTTAATTAAGCAATATTGAATTGGATAAAATAAAAAAAACCTTTTTTTTTATATTCTTTTTTTTTTATTTAGCTTTTAGCTATAAATATTTATTATATTTAAGTTATTTTATTGTAAATTATAATTTAATAATATAGTTTATTTATCATAAAATATAAGTTTAGTTTAAACCACAAAGTTAATATTAATTTTCGATAATCTGTTATTTTTATTTAAAATTTACTTTATTTTATTTCATCTTAGTTTATCCACAAATGATTTTACATTTTAACTATCATTTTCAAATTACTTTTTACTTTTCTTTTCTTTATTTTTTTTTTTAACTTTTAGGGGTTTCTTTTTTTATTTTTCTTTATATAAAAAAAAATTATATAAAAATTTCAAAATTTTGCCACCATTGATTAAAAAAAATAAAATCGGAACTGGTTTAAAATTACATAATATAAGTTTTTTTTTTCTCTTTTACAAAAAAAAGTTCCGATACTTAATAAATTTTAATTTAATTAGTTTTTTTTTATATATAAAATTAATTTAATTTTTTTTTTAAAAAAAATTATTCAACAACCATACATAGTTAAATCTTAATCACTATTTTTAAATTCAGATAGTTTTTTTTTTTTTTTTAATTTAATTTTCTTTATTTTATTGAATATTTATTATTTATTATAATTGATAAAAAAAAAATCTATCTATTTGTTTTACATTGTATTTTATATTTTATTTTATTTAAAAAAATTAATTTATTATTTTAGATTTATACACCAAAATTATTTTTTTATTTCCTCCAAAAAATTAATTACCAATAAAAAACTATATTTTCCATTTCTTTTTTTTTATTATTATCAAACTACTCAAAAAAAATTAATCAAAAAAAAAAATTTATTCCAAAATATGACTGGTCTTCTTGACCATCAAAAACTTTCTTCCCCCATCAATTATTTTCTCCGATAATCAATCTAAAAAAAAATCAAATTAACCAAATCAGGCGATTTTATAGTCCAATCACAAAAGTTATTATATCAAATTACATAGAAAAATGCATTTATATAAAAAGATCTAACGATATAACAATCTTTCTAATTGGTAACTATTCAATAAATTAATTAATTCTCAATTATTAATATTTTCTCAATTAACCGATTCACTAACGCGGTAAAATAATCGGTAAAATTGTGCGACAATTAATAAATTTAATTATAGAAAAGAAAACAATTTTAACAACTACAAAAATTTAGGTTCCACTGAATGCAGTGATTTACAACTTTTTCTAATAACAAAAAAAAATGCTGCCATTACAGGACAGATTTGGATGTGAGCAATGTGAAAAAAGACAAAACTGAAAAAAGGTAGCATTGATACTTGTTGCACAAACATACTCCAACCCAATAATCAACACGATCTGAATTAACCCTATCACGACAGTGTCTAGCAAAAGAAAAAAAAAATCAACTATTAATTTATCATCAAAATAATTTCTAATTTTAGAATACAAAATAGAATTACACTGGAGAAAATTCACCTACTCATTTATACAGGTACCAGGAAATTTGGCTCTGATTATAATATTAATACCTAACACACTAAGGAACGAGATAAGGAATAAAAAGAATAAGAAAACACCACCCTAAATTCTAAAAAAAAATAAAAAACTAACAACGCAAATCTTTAGCATGGAAATTACCAACTTTATTACCTTTCATATCTTCGACTTCATATATAGAAGAACCCACCCGTTTAATTATTCTCGCTTTTACAAATTTAGGAGCAAGTTTAGCATTATACCCATCAGCTGCTTTACTTAGAGTAAAATTACGCCGGAAAATTTCTTGTCCTGGCACAAACTGAATCTCTTTTCCCTGCAAATTATATGTTTTAGTATTTCGATTGAAAGCTTTTCTAATATTATCCTGCGCGGTTTGTCTTATCAATTGTAATTGATCATGACGATCCATCTGATCTTCACCTTGTTCAAGAATATTTAACTTACGCAATAAATTGTAACTAGAAGCATGATTAATCATATTTTGCCCAAATAATAGAAAATAAGGGGAATACCCGATCGATTGATGTAAAGAATTTTTCAAAGACGAACTTATACTACTCAAATTGACATCCCATTTGCTATGATCACCCATTACATAGGCTCTAATACCGGCAATAATAAATCTATTTACACGTTCTGAAGCATTTGATTGGGGTGAGTAAAAAGCTGTATATGTATGGTTAATACCATAATTACCCAAGAGTGAATTAAACATTACCGATGTAAATTGTGACCCATTATCGGTGACTACTGTTTCTGGAACACCATAAACATGAAATATTTCCTCTTCCACAAATTTGCAAATCGGATTTGAAGTAATTTTTTTCAAGGGTTTCAACCAATGGAATTTCGAAAAATGATCCAGCACGATTAAAATACCAATATTACCAGCTTTTGTTCTAGGATAAGGACCGATAATATCCATGTATAACCTTTGAAACGGACGATCTGAAATGATTTGATTACCCATTAACGGACGTAAAATATGGTTCGGAGCTTTGATTTGTTTACACACATCACAATTTTTTATATAATCACGTACTTGAATAACCATATGTGGCCAGTAAAAATTTCGACGAATCCGATTAACGTTTTCGCTATACCACCATGAGCAGCTAAAGGTGGATTATGAGCCCTCTCAATCACAATTTCCGACAACTGACTAGGTACCCATAATTTCCAGGCCCTTTCCTCTTGATACCTATCCCCAGTAGAATGTTCTATACGTTTATAAATAAATTGATCAATAATTCTTACGTCAGGATATTTGTTTTGGTTTTGCTCTATCATCTGTTTATGTTTGATATATTCATCACTAGAAAATGCTTCCGAATTCAGATCAATTTCCGGGCCGATTAAATCTATTTCACTTATCTCTTCAGTTTCTTCAAACATTCTAGATAATATATCCGGAACCGTATTTAAACTACCCCTGCGATGTTCTATGACAAAATCAAACCCTTGGAGATTAAGGCTCCATCTAGCAAGTCTTCCCGAAAGATCTTTTTGGGACATTAACCATTTTAATAACGCATGGTCCGTAATAATTTTAAAAGCATGGCCTTCAATATAAGCTCTGAACTTCTTAATACCGATAATAGCAGCAAGGCATTCTTTCTCGGTTACCGTATAATTTCTTTGAGCAGAATTTAGTTTTTTACTCATAAAAGCTACCGGACGTTCAATACCATCATCATCTACTTGTAATAATACACACCCTACCCCAGTATTACTAGCGTCACACTGTAACACAAGCGGACGAGAAAAATCTGGATTTATCAGAACAGGAGCGCACGTAAGAGCTTTTTTAATTTTCTGAAAAGCAACATCCGCTTCATCCGTCCATTCAAATTTGGAACGAGCTTTTCTTAATAGATCCGTGATAGGAGTGGACAAGGTAGCAAAATCATCGATAAACCTCCGATAATACCCGGCCATACCTAAAAACCGTCGGATTTGGCGTACAGATTTCAGTTGAGGATAATCTGTTATCGAGCTAATTTTATCGGAATCCGTTCGAAGACCCCCCTTACCAACTACGAAACCTAAATACTTCACTTCGTTTAAACAAAATTTACTTTTCTCAACGTTTATTGTTAACCAAGCACTACGAAGATGTTCGGCTATTTGATACAATAATAATATATGCTCTTCAAACGTTTCCGAAATTAACAATAAATCGTCGAGATAAACAAATACTTCATTTTTTAAATGAGCTGGTATTACCAAATCCATTAACCTACACATTGTCTGAGGTGCATTGCACAGACCAAAAGGCATGACCTTACACTGGTAGAGAGGCCTACCAGGCACCGAGAACGCGGTCTTTTCCCTAGACTTTGGATCAAGAGGTATTTGCCAAAAGGCATCTTTAAGATCTAGACTTGAAATAAATTTGGCTTTAGGCAACCTACTCAGAATACCATCTATTTGCGGTAAGGGATATGCATCCTTGATCGTTACCGTATTTACCTTACGAGAGTCCACACACAGCCTAACCTTCCCAGGTTTTCTTACTAAAACGACCGGGGAACTCCAGGGACTTTGACATTCCTCAATAATATCTAATGACAGCATACGGTCTACTTCCGCGTACATCAACTTTTCAACTGCAGGAGATACCGGATAATGCCGCTGTTTGATTGGTTTGGCAATACCTACATCAATAACATGATTTATCAAATTTGTTTTACCTAACCCGTGTTTTGTAAATGACGGAAATGAATTTTTAACACCTTCTAATCTTATCTTCTGTCCTTCTGACAAATCATGTTGATTAGATTCTATGTCTTGATCAACTGAAATTTCACCTACAATATTCGGAGCTATATTAAAACTTTTCCAAAAATCAATACCCAACTAACAATTTTGCTTAAATGATGGAACTATAAAAAACAATATTTTTTTAGTTTTACCACGAAATGTGACATCAGTTATAATACTACCCTGTACATTCTGTTTTGTACCATCTGCAGTTCTTACCACAGAATTGAATTTTTACAAGAAGAATTAGAATTTATAATATCTTTAGCAGCTTCAGAACCTAAACAGCTAACAGTAGCACCACTATCTAAAAGACCTAATAATTTTTTCCCAAAAATACCAATTTCCGCGTAAGAACGAACATCATTATCCACCGTGGTAATAGACGAAATTATTTGACTACGATTTTTCATTATCTTTTTCCAGTGCTCACGCCATCTAATTGTAGAACGTTTCTGTTTGCGAATCCGTGACTTTAACATTTTATTTAAATTTGTTTTATCTAGTACTTGATTACTAAAAATTTTATCCCGAGCAACTTTGTACTCTGCCAATCTTTGAGAATAAGGTTTAATTTGATACAATTTTTCTTCACCAGGACAATCAGGGTTAACGCGTTTTAAAATTGAAAATTTTGTGAAACTATCCGAGGCAGAATTATTTAAGGTTAATTCTGGCGAGGGCTGATGTTGTTGCTCCCGCGCATCATTAAGTTTTTTGCCTGACAAATTTTACAATTAGGTTTGTAAATATTCTTAGCCCCGCACCCATAACAAAATACCTTAGGTGGTAATAAACAATCAGTGAAACGATGACCTTCAGTATCACAATTCCAGCAACAAAGTTGTTTACGAACAAGATCTGTATCCAGTAAACAAACTTCATTTTCACTAACATTAGTTACATCACTAGAATCATCCACTTGTTCTACTACAGTATTAAGTTCAGAGACGTGCCGTGATGAAAAAGATTTCGGAATAAAATTTGCATTCCTTTTTCGAAAGTCCGTGTACAAATATTCACGTTCTCTACAAAGAGCTCGTAAATGTTCGATGTTATAAACATTTACATAAAGAAGATCTTTACGAATCTCTTCGCGTAAATTTCGTTTAAAAATATTTAGCAGATCTAAATCTGAAATAGGTTGTCTCAATTTATCAAATAAATACATAATTGAATCATAAAATTCATCAAAGGTCTCATTAACTTTTTGCTTTCTTTCGCGAATTTGTTCAATTATATCGGTATCGGTGCGTCTATCTTCGAACTGAATACGTAGAGCATGGCAAAATTCTCTCCATTGTATTCGTCCGTTCACCTTTTTATGGTACCGCCAATACCAATCTTTCGCCTTATCAGAAAAAAATAAATGAAGATCACTACATAATCCGTTAAAATCTCGATTGACCATTGAACTTGATAACGTTTCTAAACGATAAATGAATTCGTCGACCGACAGACCTGGTTGTTTACCATTAAAATTCAAATTCCAACTTTTAAATATACTCGTTCGTTTTTCATTACTTAACACACGAGTTGAATTAGATTCTAAAAGATTAATATTATCATTACTATTGGTATTTCTATTCGGAGTATTAATATCTCTAGGTGGTATTATATTACGACTAAAGTTCTGGTTAGACTCTGTAAATCTATTACCAGATCTTCTAGGATTACCATTACCTGAAACAGGTGGTGGAAAAGATAAATCATGCATAGGCGTATACGTAGGCAAATTTTGTTGTTGAACCGATTCAATATGTTGTTTATTAAATTCTTGAATTGATTGTTGTACATTCTCGCGAATAGACTAACGAAGATTTGCCTGCATTCTACTCATAGCTAAATCTTGATTACGTTCGATAGAAGTTCTAATTAATTCCGACAAAGCAGCAAAATCAAAGGATCATTAATTGGTCGAGCAGAAACTAAATCCTTGACAAGTACATCACTAATTTTTGAATTAGAATTATTGAAATTATTTTGTCTCATCGGAGTAGATAAAAGTGTTTGAGCTCTCGTTGTCATCCTCTTACTTGTTGTACCTGTATTTCGCGTAGTCTTATTTTGGCACGACCTAATATCTTCAACGCGACAATCTTCACGACACGCAGGACATATATTTGCATTTTTCAACCACGTACTTATACAATCACTGTGAAACAAGTGCTTGCATTTAGTGCTAACTATAGTACTTAACGGAGCTAAAACATCTTTACAGA
Organism: Rhamphomyia laevipes; assembly: GCA_963920725.1. Lineage (NCBI taxonomy): Eukaryota > Metazoa > Arthropoda > Insecta > Diptera > Empididae > Rhamphomyia > Rhamphomyia laevipes. The sequence goes on from OY987255.1 coordinate 86,767,439, forward strand.
TCGAACAACTAGTCTCAACTTCGGTATCCATGCTAAAGCCTTCACTTAAAATAAATTACCAAATATCGAAATAATTTCACAGAAATTATAAAGAAAATAATCAAAAAAACAAAAACCACAAATATCCGAATAATCCAAACTAAATATTAAACTTAGCAAAACAAAATATCGAGAAATATCGAAATAATCAAACCAGAATATCTAAATAACCAAATCCAAAATATCGAAATAATCTAAAATTTCCAGCACAAAAAAAATAAAGATAAATGAATGTCTGCAACCAAGTATATAATCAAAACAATAATTCAAATAAATGTTTTGAAGTAATTAATGACTTTATTATTACTCCCCTCCAGCAACACCATAATCATGTACCAACACATCCCGATCTCCACAAACAAATCTTGATTACATAAATAAACAAAAAAAATAAACAACTCGAAATAATGCTATTAAAACTTCTAAAGTTTTATATTAGTGTAATTTTATTTATTAATCCTTAGTACAAATCGAATCCTAAAAATCTCAAAGTGAATAATTTTGCCGGTCAAAATTTAGCTTGAATGAGCCAAATTCTGCAATTCCAATGCGAACTTATCCACAAAAAGAAATTAAAATCAAAAATAACCGACAGATCAAAACAAATTAATTTACTGAATCTACGATAAATTTAATTAAATACTATCCCCGATAAATATAATACTGAAATAAACCATTAACTATCAAATTTTGGTCGCTAACTTGCTCAGTAATATGCCCATTAACGCAATTCCAAAAATAACAAGTTAACAGATAATTCACCACTGTCTAAACCTAAGATAGCAACAACCAAAATTACATAATCAAAAATCGAGTTTCCCAGGATTCGACAAATATCGACATACAACATAATCGGAATAAAGTGCATCACCGCAATAATTTTTTATAAGGGTTACCATCATACTATTTTTTTTTTCGGACCCACGATGATTAAATTTTCCAATATATAAATATGACAAAATTCCTCGGTTCTGTTGTTGTAGAACACTTCGTTGTGCCCCACGTTGGGCGCCAATTTGCAACGTTCCTGCTGCCTCAATACTGTGGTAGTATCGATGAAGTTCTTTAAGAGTGGCACGCCTAGTTGGCTAGCACTTCCTAGCTCGTCGGAATGGGGGGGGTCTTTCTCTCTGAAACTTCAGCACCGTTGACAAATAGTTTGCATGCCAGAAAACAATAAAAAAAAATAATCAAAATAAACTACTTAAAATGGAACTGAAAATATTAAATTTAAAACCCCTAAAACAAAATAAATTGTAATCAAGATTGTTGTGGGAAAAAAAACAGGAACATGTCGGTGAGGAAATAGCTGTTAATTCCATCCCATTTTTGCCCACCCTTCCATGTGACTCTGAAACCAAAAAAAAATGTATATGTGGTCACCCTAATGTAATTAGGAATAATTCTTCCCAATTATCTACATGATCATGGTGATGCTAGGGAGAAGAACAATAATATGGACTACATTTACATGTTAAATGTTAAATCACTAACACATATGCAACACATCTGTCTAATAAAAAAAAATATCGGAAATGCAAAATAGGAAACTTTGATATTGTTAATTTGTTTTTTTCTTTTATTTTTCTGTAATTTTTCTTTTTTCAAATTTAATAAATTGATCATCAAGATACTTTCATAATTTTCTCAAAAAAAAAACCGTTGAACCCGAATTTATAAGAAAATATAATTTTTTTCAATTTTGAAATTATGTTAGGTGATTTTTAAAATATAATATATATAGTGGTCACACTTTATTACTTAAAAGCTAACAAAAAATTTTTATCTCTTTTATAATACAAAAAAAAAATATATATATATAATTTGATACAAATAGAATTTTTTTTAATAAAAAATATAATTTAAAAAAAAAATATAATTTAATAAAAAAATATAATTTAATGAAAAAATATAATTTAATAAAAACAATTATCTGATTATATCAAGGTTGGTTTCTTCCAATTTCAATTTTGGTGTTGGATTTTTTGAGGTTCTACTGCTGAATTTTAATATGGCGAATCTGCTTTCGCCCGATGATAAAAAAACCATTTACTTTAATTAAGCAATATTGAATTGGATATAATAAAAAAAAACCTTTTTTTTATATTCTTTTTTTTTATTTAGCTTTTAGCTATAAATATTTATTATATTTAAGTTATTTTATTGTAAATTATAATTTAATAATATAGTTTATTTATCATAAAATATAAGTTTAGTTTAAACCACAAAGTTAATATTAATTTTCGATAATCTATTATTTTTATTTAAAATTTACTTTATTTTATTTCATCTTAGTTTATCCATAAATGATTTTACATTTTAACTATCATTTTTAAATTACTTTTTACTTTTCTTTTCTTTATTTTTTTTTTTTAACTTTTAGGGTTTTTTTTTTATTTTTCTTTATATAAAAAAAAATTATATAAAAATTTCAAAATTTTGCCACCATTGATTAAAAAAAATAAAATCGGAACTGGTTTAAAATTACATAATAAGTTTTTTTTTCTCTTTTACAAAAAAAAGTTCCGATAATTAATAAATTTTAATTTAATTAGTTTTTTTTTTATATATAAAATTAATTTGGTTGGTTGGTTGGTTTGAAAAGGAGGGAATGGAAGCGGCCAAACCACGTACCTAGACCGTACGGTCCGTTGTACCCCCTTACGAAACGTTTACCATTATTTTTTCACCACGAATCGTGCCATCCCACCTCCTTTATAAAGTTTGACAACTTAGCAGGTTTTTCACTGCTTAATTCTGTTAAATTTTCTACAAAATAAGATCCGAAAAATTTTAATCTTTTATTGCACAGATAAGGGCAGTGACATAAAATATGTTCAATTGTCTCCTCATCTTCAGAACAGCCTCTACAAGAGGTTTCAGATGTCAGTCCGAGTCGCCCGGCATGTTTACGTAATAGTAAATGCCCCGTGACAGTTCCTGTGTACAATCTGAGCATGGGTTTGGACATATTCAGAATACTTCTTGATTTTTTAGCGCTGGGGTTACTCCAGAACAGTTTTGTGTGAAGACAACTGTTTAGCGCAACCCATTCTAACGTGTTTTGTTCTACTAGCCATAGTTTAAACAGTCTTTTTATTGAGCTGACTGGGTAACCGATCTGGCAAATTGGGAGACTGCTATCTATCGCTCCGCCTCTAGCCAATTCGTCCGCTTTCTCGTTTCCCATTATATCCCTGTGACCGGGAGACCAGATAATAAGCAAATTATTATTATTTGCCTTCACTTGCCTAAGGAAAGTTCGACATTCAAAAACCAATTTGGAGTTAATTGATCTATTTTCCAGTGCTTTGATAGCCGCTTGGCTATCCGAGCAAATCACAATATTTTTATTACACAGATTGTTATCTACTATTAATTCCGCGGCAGTTTTTATAGCTGCAATCTCAGCCTGAAAAATTGAGGTGTGGTTATCTAATCTGATGCTGACACTCAGGTCCAGATCGACGGAGAAAATTCCTGCACCACATCCTGATTCCATTTTGGATCCATCAGTATACAGTACAGTGCTATTTAGGGGAATGGGTGTACTATTCTCCCACTCCCCTCTAGACGGTATTCTAGTTATGATACCTTCATCAAATATTATTGTACTTGGAAGATAATCATTGGACAAATTCAAATTGTAACCCGACGCTTCAATCAAACGAATGATTGTAGTATGGGGTGTGGGCGAACCTGAGGTTACCATATTATTATTCAGTTTCAACCGCAGGGCTGCGTTAACAGCCGTAAATTTCACAAAGAGATCGATTCTTTGCATACCTAGGATGGTTTCCAAGGCACGCGTCGGTGTACTAGCAGTAGCGCCAGTAATACCTAAGCAACATTTCCGCTGAATACTTTCCAGAATCTTTAAGTTAGATCTGACTTCTAGAGATTTCCACCAGACAAGGGATCCGTAGGTAAGAACCGATCTAATTACACAGGTATATAACCAGTGTATAATCTTCGGTGACAGACCCCATTTTTTCCCAATTGCACCTCTACAGGCCCAGAAAGCTTTGATTGCTTTACCTGCCTTGGATTCGAGGTGGTGCCTCCAATTAAGTTTCTTATCAAGAATTACCCCTAGGAATTTTACTCTGTCAACTAAAGTGACGGATTTAGCTCCAATTTTTGGTAGTATAAAACTGGGTCTACTACGTTTATTCGTAAAGAGACAAGTCTCAGTTTTTTCCGGGTTTACCTTAAGTCCGTTTCTTGTAGCCCAGTTGGAAACAAGGTTTAACGCACTTTGCATAAGCTCGGCGAGAGTTGACTCAAATCTACCAGTAATCAGTATAGCAAGATCATCTGCATAACAGATAATAGAGTACCCTGCTCTCAAAAGGTCCTGCAAGAGCTCGTCCATAACGAGCAACCATAACAAAGGAGATAGAATTCCCCCCTGTGGTGTACCATTACGTGCACGACCAATTTTTGAGGTTCCACTAAATTCTGCAATCAAAGTTCTATTTTTTAATACAAAGGAAATCCATCTAATAATACATGGATTTATTTGCCGTTTCATCAAGCAAGCAATTATTGAATCAGTATTAATATTATTAAAAGCGCCCTCTATGTCAATGAACATGCCTAAAACCATGTTCTTGTTACCAAGACCTTTTTCAATTGTATTTACTACATAATGCAAAGCAGATTCAACAGATTTACCTTTACAGTATGCGTGTTGAGATTGTGAGATACCCGAAGCTGTAATTACAGCTCTGATATCGTGTTCAATAATTCTTTCTAGTGTTTTCAATAAAAACGAAGTTAAGCTGATAGGCCTATATGCCTTGGGAGACGCATAGCTACCTTTACCTGGTTTAGGAATGAAAACTAATTTAGATTCCTGCCATCGTTTTGGAATATAACCTATTTCCAGACAACTTATGTATAACCTGCAAAGCCTAACAATGAAGGCCTTGTTTGCTTTCTGTAAAAGGGCGGGATAGATCCCGTCTGTTCCTGGTGATTTAAATGGCTTGAAGGAATCAATTGCCCATCTAACTTTTTCTTCAGTGATTAAACTACTTAAAAAGTGAAGGGATTCGTTCGTTACAGCGACAGAGGTACCCTCTTCAACCTCGTCAACCTGGAGACAACCTGGAAAGTTAACCGACATAAGAATGTCTAAACTCTCCTCCATTGAGTTAGTTTTGTCACCATTTTCATTTTCTAGTAATTCCGGTTGTGTGTGTGATTTGGCCAGAATTTTCTTCATCCTAGCCGCTTCACTCACACCTTCTACTTGTTCCGTGAAATTTACCCACGACTCTCTCTGAGATTTCCTACAGTTTTTCTTAAAATTCTTTAGAGCACTACGGTACTGTTCCCAGCAAATTTCTGAGTTCCGATTTCTCGCTTTATTAAAAAGCGATCTTACATTTTTCCGTTCATCCAATAAGGTACCTGTCATCCAAGGTTGCCTAGCCTTACAATGAGGTTTCCTTAGGGGACAAGCTATATTAAACGATTCAGACAGCACATTTGTAATATGCGTGGTTTCATTTTCTATATCCGTTCTTGAACCTAAACCCTGGATGGGTTCTAACCGTTCTAATCTAGCCTTTAATTCTTCTATATAAACCTGCCAGTTTGTTTTAAGGGGGTTTCTAAAGGGACTGGCAAGTTTTTTTCCGAGACCCAATGAAAAACATAACCAAGAGTGGTCAGAAAAGGTAGGTTCCATAGAGACAAACCAGTTCGACACTAAATCTTGTATATACTTTGTACCAATAGTGATATCAATAACCTGTTTCCTATTCTTATTCTGAAAAGTGGGCTTATTGCCTTTATTTAGTACATATAGGTCACTGGTTAGTAGGAATTCTAAGAGTGACTTACCCCTGTTATTTGTGTCAGTACTTCCCCATATTGTGTGGTGCGAATTTGCATCACAACCGATAAGAAGTTCCTTCTTGTTTCTTACCGCATAATTCACAATATTCTTTAGACCTACCGTTGGTGGGGGGTCTGGTGAATCATACGGTAGGTAGCACGATGCGATGATGATATCCTGATTACAACCATTATCCTTCTTACCCCAAAGTACCGCAACATTATCATTATTACTAATCTGGGGAATATAAACTATATTATCACATTTTTTTGTGATTATACAAGATCTGGGCCTACCATTACAGATGTCGTAAAATATCTGTATCTCCTTTGCATTCCACCCAAGAACTTTGCTACCACTAGTATAAGGTTCTTGGATGATTGCCACATCGAATTCACCTAGTAAAAGGCGTTCCCTTAGCTTGGCTGTGGCGGCCGCGCTACGATGAAGGTTTGCCTGGACAACCTTCATCTAATGTTCTTGATTATCTTCTTCTTCATCAGTAGTATCCGAAGATACTGCCCTTTCTACAAATACACAGGTATTATTTAAAACATTTTCATCGTCAGTCAGCGTATCTTCATCAGATAAACTGGTGAAATCAGTGCCAACATCGGATGACGCAACATTTAACTCACCAACACCACCCAACAAGGAATCAAGATCGATATCCTTGCTAGGTATACCAGTTTGGTCATCGCCCTCTGATTTTGGGAGATTAATTATCACCTTTCTAGAAATGTAAAAGACTTTTCCAGATTCTTTCTTAAGAGTCATCAGAGACTCGTTGTCGACTCCCATAATCAGAAGCTGACCCTCTTCTTTGATCTCCCTATGGTAGATCGACCAACCCGATGTCTTTAAATTGATGTTCCGGTTTAAGACCTCAATCAATTTAAGGACATCTTTCGGTTCCCTTCTATCATTATTCAGCCAGAGTGTTACTCTGGCCAAACGCGGAACCTCCAACATACCCACCACTGAAAGTTCGGCCTCTGGCCACAGTGGTTCCCACAACTTTACTTGTTCCTTAAGGAAGGAAACTGTTGCTTCATTTAGGCAGGTAATTCTAAGTACATCACCCTTGAATTTACTCCACATAAACTGTGGAACAAAATTCACGGGTTCAGTCAATAGGACTTCTACCTGCCAATCTTCATATTTCTTCATTAGTATTTCCTGGTAATGACCGGGAACTTTACCCTCTGGATGTCCTCTATCTATTAGAGCCACTTTTAAAGGGTCATCCTTAGGTGGACCGACAGCCCTAGTCTTAGACTCTGACTGCCCCTCCACCCTGATGGCTCTTTTTGCATTAGGGGCTACCTCCTCCCCGGAACGATTACGCTTTTTACTCGAAGCTTCACCAGCTTGAGTATGAGTTTCATCACTCCTAGAAGAGGAAGTCCCTATCGTGGCATCTAAACGCTCCCGTCGAGCCTTTAGAAGGACAAAAATTTCATCATCCGACTTCCCATTCTTTTTCCAACGAAGGTACCATTTCTTATCCGCACCCCGGGTAATAGGAAAAGGTACCTTGTCAGATTCATTGCCATTATCAATATTCAATACCGTGTTCGTAACCATTAAGACCGTGGCTGCTGGCGACCTATCCTTGAAGAGGAGAGGCCCGCCGACAGGCGCAGCATCTGTCGACGTTTGAGTAGATATCCCTACTCGATTTTTTTCTTCTATTATTGACATCAATAAAAAGGAAGTACGTTTTATACCTGCCGCCAGGTAAGTTAAAAAGGCCGCCCCTAACATGGAGAACAGACGCCTACCTATATAGTGACTGACTGTCAGTTCAGTATATAGGATTTTTCTCCCTCTCTCGTTTGCTAACCTGACCAAGCTTCACAATCGGTAAAGACCCATTGCTCCACCTGTTTATACCAATGTTACATCACCCGGTGAAGACCGAATGGTTTACCAGGTAACATCAGACTTCCAGGAGGCACCACGTGGAGGTGAGAGTAGGAATTTAGAAAAAGTTGTTTATCTAAAAGATCGACAACCCTTCCCCCGTTTGCCCCGTTTTTAATTTTTTTTAAAAAAAAATTATTCAACAACCATAGTTAAATCTTAATCACTATTTTTAAATTCTGATAGTTTTTTTTTTTTTTTAATTTAATTTTCTTTATTTTATTGAATATTTATTATTTATTATAATTGATAAAAAAAAAATCTATCTATTTGTTTTACATTGTATTTTATATTTTATTTTATTTAAAAAAATTAATTTATTATTTTAGATTTATACACCAAAATTATTTTTTTTTCCTCAAAAAAAATAATTACCAAAAAAAACTATATTTTCCATTTCTTTTTTTTTTTATTATTATCAAACTTACAACCAGATCTCAGACTTATCTATTAACCCATGATAAAATCACAAATCAAAGTATGGGTGCATCAAACCAGTTTGCAACCATAAACGACCAAAATATCGAATTCAGATCCAAGAGGTGCAATCGGAAATTCTTTCGATTTATCCACTTTAACGGAAATCATTATAGAAAACGGTAGAAGTAAACCAAGATCTAGCTATGAGTAGATTACAAGCTAGCTTGAAACAATCGATAAAAGAAATCGTAGAACATTCGATACAAAATATGAATATTCGACCAGAACCAAGGTTAACATTACCAAATAATGTAAATAATAATTTCGCATTTCCTCCACCATTAATGGAAAACCATAATAGAAATACTATTAATCAATCGGTTAATAGTACTCAAAATAATAGTGAACGATTTTCACAACCAAGACGAAATAATAATAGAAATTTAAATACAGATTCGGTTCCGAATAGAAATTCAAATTATGACTTAAATCATAATCATGGAAACAATGATAATCTAGATCAAAATCACGTCGGAACTATATTTCCAATGAACGTAATGCCAACTTGATCAAAAGTTGGAATTTAAATTTTAGCGGTAATCGTACTGGTCTGACGGTTGATGAATTTATTTACCGAATAGAAACATTAACAAATCAAATGTTAAATAGAGATTTTCAGAATTTATGTTCTGATTTACATTTAGTATTCACGGATAAAGCCAAAAATTGGTATTGGCGATATCATAAAAAAGTCGCGGGTAGAATTGAGTGGCCCGATTTTTGTCAAGCGTTACGCAGACAATTCGAAGAACGGCGTAGCGATATAGATATCATAGAACAAATCCGTGAAAGAAAACAACGAAACGGAGAGTGTTTTGATGATTTTTACGAATCGATTATGTATCTATATGATAAATTAAGAGATCAAATTTCTGATGCAAACTTATTAAATATTATAAAAAGAAATTTACGGGAAGATAAACGAAGAGATCTTCTCTATGTAGACGTTTGGAACATAGACCATTTACGTTCCTTATGTAGAGCATGTAAACATACTAGGTTTACTAGATAGTGGAGCGACCGCAAGTTGTATAAGTTTCGATAGTGCTAAAGAATTATTGAACTCTAATTTACCTTATGCAGAGTTTAGCTCAGAAGTTAAAACTGCTGACGGAGGTAAACAAACGGTACGAGGTAGTATATACACAGATGTAACCTTTCGTGGTGAAACGAAAAAGATATTATTCTTAATTGTTCCATCACTTACCCAAAATTGTTATTTAGGAATCAATTTTTGGAAAACCTTTAATATTGCTCCGGGAATAATAGGCGAGATTTCGGAGGACATAAAAAAGATCCTAATATGCATTCTCTGACTAAAGAACAAATCGCGAAGTTAGAAGTTGTGAAAACTAAAATTTTAAGTCATGTTATTGATGTGGGTGATGTAAAACCAATTAAACAATGTTATTATCCTGTATCTCCAGCAATTGAAAAATTAATGTACGACGAAGTAGATAGAATGATCTTATTAGGTGTTATTGAAGAAAGTCAGAGACCATGGAGTTCACCAGTTGTTTTGGTGAGAAAACCTGGTAAAGTCAGACTCTGTTTAGATTCCCGAAAAGTAAATAACGTAACAATAAAAGATGCGTATCCGTTACCACATATCGAAGGTATTCTTAGTCGGTTACCAAAAGCAAAAATTATTTCAAGTTTAGAGTTGAAAGACGCTTTTTGGCAGATACCTCTTGAAGAAAAATCGAGAGAGAAAACGGCATTTTCCATACCATGTAGGCCACTATATCAATTTAAAATCATGCCATTTGGATTATGCAATGCTCCTCAAACTATGTGTAGATTGATGGATTTAGTAATTCCACCACATTTAAAAAATGAAGTTTTTGTTTATTTAGACGATTTATTGATAATCTCGGAAACTTTCGAAGATCATATGAAAATATTATCTACAGTTGCTGAACACCTTCGTAAAGCGGGATTAACAATATTCCTGAAAAACGGCGATCGAGTGCGGGTGAAATGGACGAGGGGGAGATGGGAATATTACAATTATAAAAATGCTAAGAATGAATTGTTGGCACCGTCCAGAGTGAATATTAGCTGTGAAGGTGAAAAAAAGAATAATCGACAGAAGCGCAAGCGAAAACAAAAACAAAAAAGGAAAAAACTGATTCAACAACAACATAAACATCTATTACCACCGCAAGCGGTCCCAGATGAATGAAGATTTAGTTATTTTGTTATTATTATTTTTAATTTTTTTTTTTTTTGAATTATTTTGGATTATTTTTTTTTATTTTGAATTATCATTTTTTTTTCTAGTTATTAAGTTTTTTTTTATTTTTTTTTATTATTTAGTTAGTATTGAATTATATTACAAAAATTTCTTGAACTATCTCGGTATTAATTATTACTATTTTTTTTATTTTTAAAACCATCATACAGTTCCGTTTCGCTGGTAATAACCGCCAACGTATCTGTTCTGTAATGGTTCATTTTTTTTGTATATGAATAGTTGCAATTAAAGATTGAATATCAGGATTTTCGGATTGCATAATTTTAGGTTTATCGATTATGAAGTTAAAACACAACCCCGTGTAGAACTTATCAATTGTAGAACTTATCAATCTGAACAAGTTCCATGTTCCAACATAAAAAAAATAAGCTGAAAGAAAACTTGTAGTTTATCCCCACAAAAATAAATTATATGGGATAAAAATTATTAAGGAGTTATTATGTAAATAGGGAATCCTATTTATGTTTAACCTGATTTTAGGGAATTTACCTAAAGTACCATTTTGATCATTTTTTTTTTAATTCTAGTAGAATTCATAAAGTTCATTAATCTTTAAAATCAATTATTACCTACATTTTGTATGTATTAGTAATGATTTTATTAAATTTCTGTAATTTATTATGAATTAAACGTTATTTTGTAATACAACTATCAAAATTCATTGTTCAAAATGATATAAATACCCTTAAAATCGGTGGTGAGAAAAAAAAAGTGGACAGTCCAAATTTTGACTTCAAATGGAAGACAGGTATTCCCTGGGATTCACTTTCTAATTTTATTAATAGTCTGGTATTACCTGGCTATTTACGAAACTAGAAATTTGAATTCATTCCTATTTATTTAGTTTTTTTTTATTTCGCGATTAATATATAATATTCTTGATTGGAATATTAATTTTATTTTATTTTAATTTACTTGGGATTTCCTTGTAAATGACCTAAAACTATGGTTTAGGAAATCTTAGCAATTTTTGGTTTTTATTTTATTTTTTTTTTATTCATATATATATATATATATACATAATATTTAGTTATTGCGTGATTTATTCATACGTTTTAGTTTTTTTTTAGTTCAAGAAATTTCAGTATTAGGTTTTATTTTATTTTATTTTATTTAAAATATGGAATATTCTACCAAATTTTAACTTATTAATTTTTTTTATTAATATAAAATTTAGATTTTTAATTAATTGCATTCGATTTTTTTTTTTTGATTTTTTATTTTTAATATTTTGAAGATTTGTATTTGATATTATAAACTCAAATAAAGAAGAATCTCACATTCGTATAGGAATATGAATAATTTGTACTAGGCGATCAGAATCGTTAAAGTAGTACAAATTGCATGTGCAAATTAATTGAATTTATAATATTGGCTTCCCCATATATATTAATTACAACAACAAAATTGTAACAATTAATTGTTATTGTAATATGCATTATGTTTTGGTTTTTTTTTATAGATAATTTTTAGTTATTTCGTAGTTGGTCAATTTAGTTTATTTTTATTAGAATTTTATTATGTGCATATTTTTTATCTATATTTTGAAAATTTTGTATTTAATTTTATCATTATAAATTCAAATAAAGTAGAATCTCATATTCGTATAGGAATATGAATAATTTGTACTTGGCACTCAGAATCGTTAAAGTAGTATGAAGGGTGTGTACAACTATTTGAATTTATAATAATAATTACTATAATATATAGTAATTACACCAACAAAATTTTAAATATTAGTTGTTGTTGTAATATGTATTAATTTTTATTAGAGTTTTATTGTAGTACTAGAGTTATTTTTTTTTATCAGAATTATTTTATATTGGTGTTACATATTAGTTTTAGGGGAATTTAAAATTTAGAGTAGTTTATTTTATTTTTCTATTAATTTTTATTAGTATATTTTATCCTTGATTTTCTTTATTTATTTTGTTTAGTTTATTATTGCACGCAAGTTTTGTATGAATGTTACGCGCATTTGTCAACCCCCTATTTTCCTGCTTAAGCTACCCCAATTAGACGTGCAGCACGGTAAACCAATATTATTATTGGATAATTAGAATTATATTTTAATTAGTTAGAAGATTGTGATTGGTTAAGGCTCTTGACATTTGTATGTTACAAATGGCGTCAGAACAGGGACCTGAAGTAAAAATGTTTTAACAATAATTGAATTATTTCTAATAAACCAATATTATATTTGGCTAAAAATAAAAATGTTTAACATACATTCATTACAATGCTTGATTTGGCAGTCTTTAAAGTAATAATTAAATTTTTATATGAAACATGAACTAATTTTTAATGAACTATGTAATTTTTGTTTTGTTTTTATTTTATTATAATATATTAAAGAATGAATTGTTTTTATTAATTTTTTAGTTGGATTTTTTCATAATAGGTATTTTTTCTTAATTTTTAATTCCGGTATTGAATAGCGGGATTCCGGTATCAAATTTCTGAGTACCGAAATACCGGTATTATTTTTACACTCTAGTATTGCACTCCCTAATGTTGTTGCATTTTTTTCTTATTTTAGTATTTATTTAATTCTTCTGAAAAATAAAATACCTTCGACGGGTTTCACGAATTAAAAAAATTCTGATTAAAGATTTTTAATCAGCGATTATTACAAATTTCGTATTTTATTCATTCAGTAATTAAGTTATCAGAGAATTTTATATTTTTTTAAATTTCCTTTAGGTACCTATATTTCAATATTTGTGGAAAAAAATTTAACAAATTTTCGAATAAAATGTGGTTCTAAAATTTTAAAATATTTGTCATCCAAAAAACAAACTTCAAAGCCCATTCCTTAACAAACATTCCTACTAAATATTTATCAGAATTTTTTTTTAACAGGATTTAGAGTCCAATGTGGGTATACAAATATTAAAATATATAAGTCATCTAAAAACAAACTTAAAGGCCCATCCAGTAACAGTCTTTCAAGTTAAATATTTATCAGAATTTTTTTAACAGGCTTTAGAATTGAATGTGGCTATACAAATATTAAAATATATAAGTTATCTAAAAACAAACTTAAAGGCCCATCCATTAACAATCTTTCAAGTTAAATATTTATCAGAATTTAGATAAATAATAACAGGCTTTAGAGTTGTAGCCACAAATATTAAAATATAGATGTCATCTATATATAAACATAATATTAACTTTGATGGCAGATTATTGGATTTCCAGAAATTAATTAAAAACTAGCCGATTTATTAATTAAAAACTAGCTTACTAGCCGATTTCTTGACAAGTACGGTAATATATCAACGAGTTAGTTAAATGACAGACTGTTTAGCATGACAAATAACTTATAAATAAATTCAGACTGTGAAATATAATTATTGGTTGTTACAAAATATTGTTACTAACATCAGAAATTATATTGGATTTTCGGGAATTATATTTAAAAAATATGTAAATAAGTTATATATCGGGGCGTACGGGAATATAGCAATGACATGATTTATATTCTAAAAATTAACTTATGAATCAATTCATGTATTTTTAAACATTATGTTGACTTTGATGTCAGATAATTGGTTTGCCGATAAATAAATTAAAAAAGACTAACAATTGCCTCACTAGTCGATTTATTGACGAGCACTCTGATAGCAATAGAGATAGTTAAATAAGAGACTTTGTAGTTTGCCAAACAACTTATGAATCAATTCATGTTTTTGTTAATACATAATTGACTTTAAAGTCTAATTATTCGATGTTACAAAATATTTTATCCAATAACAGACATTACGGTAGATTTTCGGGAATTATATAAAAAAATAGGCCTGCTAGTCAATTTCCGCAAATGTAGCAATAAAAGTATAGTTGGCCGACTTGATAGCCTGTAAACAAACAGACTTTTGACGTCATTGTGAGGTAAGCGTTCGGAATAAAAGTTAGTTATTATTTTCATGCTATTTCGTTAGTCATAACTATATACAAAGGAGACTAAAATAGATTTTGGGATTAAATATCAGACATATCTTTATAAGAACCTAACTCTTAGGTCACAATTTAACTCAGTCAAAAATGTCGGTCATATATATAGACATTTTTAATTATTTGACGCTGTGGTTTATCGGGTAAGGTCTTCAAACATTTGCTGTAGTTCTGCTTGCGTGCTTGCTATTAACGTTATATCATTTATAACCTTTATAGTGTATTATATGTTGTGTTTTATAGAATTAATAATATTTTAAAGCATGTCCCTACACCGAAACTGCTAACCCGAAATTTTATAGACCAACTAGCTTAGAAACTAATATATACCAAATTTCATTGCAATCGGATAATATTTGCCATGTGATCTAGAACATATGAAATATTAGTCGGAAATTTTAGCACGGACCCTATTCGCCTCTACCTTGGTAAACATATGCGAAATCACGAATGTAACCTGTCCACAAAATTTCATTGAAATTGGATAATATTTACCATATGATCTAAAACATATGAAATATTAATAGGAAATTTTAGCATGGACCAAATGAAGCTATTAACATCTTTGTCAACATATGCGAAATCATGAACTCAACATGTTCACCAAATTTTATTACAACTGGATAATATTTACCCTATGCTCTAGAACATAACAAGTATTAATCGTAAATTTAAGCATGGACCCCCTAGAGTTCGTACTGTCTAACTCTTGAGTCGTGTTTTTTTCTTTTGCTCCGCAATTCATTAATTTAGTAAAATTTATTTTATTTTCATTTGAATTAAACTTTAACATACAGATAAGTTTAACTAATATAAAAATATTCTATTTTATAAGTTATTGTGGTTTGACACGAATTAAAATATATTTTATAAATTTCTACACAAAAAAAAAAAAAAAAAAAACAATATAAGTGAAAAATATTAGTGAAAATAATAACATCACTGTCATATAAGACGGAATATAGAACATAATCCATAAGGTCAGTACAAAATTTGAAATTGAATAAACAACTAAGATTGTTGTAAGATATGTATACAACTCAAAAATGAAGCATAAATTGATAGAGATTAAATCAATGTATGTTCATAAACTGAGAAACAAATGAAAGTTAAATATAGAAAAATAAAATAATTAAAATTATTAAAATAATTAATTCCACATCATCAGATTAGTGTCAAAAAACATAAACAAACATTTCATCATAACTACTATTACCAATAGCCAAGAATTAATATTTTAGTACATAATACAAGAGCTTTAGAATTTAATATCAATTAAATTGCATAGTGTAAGGCACCAAAATCAAATTAAATTGCATAGTGTAAGGCACCAAAATAATAAATTAATCTTTTAGCTAGTACAACAATCTATATAAAAATAGTACATAGTACAATATTAATAATTGAGAATAGTGGAATCTGAATCATATAACTAAAATTATATGATATAGCATAATTTCAGGCACTAAGAACAAGAATTCACATACAATAATATTTATTTCTATAAAACTGAATATATCAAGTTTAGATAATAGTAGATAATCGAGGTAAAATATAGAAATATAAAATTGAAAATTTATTAACTGTAACAGCTAAGCTGCACAAAATGACAGATTCTGAGAGAAGAATCTTAGAAGCGATAATGGGCGTTAAAGAAGAAATTAAAAAAATTGATGAAAAGCTTGACACCAATCTACTGAAATTTAATGAAAAATTAGATGCAATAAAAGGAAAACAAAACAAGTTTGAAATGAGAATCATACGAAATGAAAAAATAAGTAAACAAAATAATATATTGTTACATAATATGGAAGAAAATGAAAATAATGAAAATGAATTAGAAGCTTATGTATTAGACATAATTAATCAATTTCTAGGTATTAATTTTATCCGGTCTGAAATAAACTTCCTTTATCGTCTAGGTAGAAAGAAAGATAAAATAAGAGCCATTCTATTAGGGCTCACAACAAAAAGAAAGAAAGACGAAATCATGAATGAAAAATACAAACTTAGAGAATTTCCTGCAAAAATCTTTTTTGTAGACGATCTACCCATAGAAATATCTAATCAACGAAAACAAACAGGAATAGCTCTGAATAATCAAAAAAATAATGGTGTAAAAGCTAAATTGGTCAAAGGTGAGATAGTTACCCAAGAAAAAACCTTAACTAATGATGATATAAATACAATAAATATTCAAGAAAGTAACAAACGTAAGAGATCCCTTACAGAGAACATTGAAAACATAGAAGAAAATAATAACAAGACGAAGAACCCTAGAAAACAATTTACAACTCGTACAGGAGCACTTCCAAGAACTCCACCCGAAACAAACAACGGAAACAAAAACACCGATAAAATTAATACCACTTTTTTAGATTAGATTATAATAAAGTTAATAATCAATATCAAGTTTTCACAACTAAACCAGGCAGCGATATAAAGGATAACGAATACGAATTAACTAATAGGATTTCCTCAATACGGATGGCCACCGCGAGGAAATATGGCAAAAACCCCCAAATTAAAAAAATTAACATTAATGATAAAAAAATTAATGATAAAATTTTTATAAATGTTAGAAACTTGAAAAATTTAGAAAAAAATATTGAGATAAAAAAGAAAACAGAAACATTATATATATGCACATACAACGCACGATCACTTGCAAGCGAAGAAAAGTTTGAAAAACTAGATAATGCGCTAAATAAATTAAAATGGGATGTGATAGGCCTATCAGAAGTGAGAAAATATGGTGAAAAAATTATTGAAAGAGAAAATGGAACAATACTATGCTATAAAGGGGAAACGAAAGGTCTCCACGGAGTAGCAATACTTGTAAACAAACATCTAAAAAATTATATTGAAGAAGTGATAACATACAGTGAAAGAATTATAGCCATTAAACTAAAAATTGTAAACTCAAATATTTCCGTAATACAAGTTTATGCTCCAACTGAAAATAGCACGGACGAAATAATAGAACAGTTCTATGAAACACTTGATCATGTTATTAAAATGTGTAAAAATGAATACATGATAGTAATGGGAGATTTTAATAGTAAGCTTGGCAAACGAGAAAAAGGTGAAGAACCAATTATGGAAACGTTCAATTATGGGAATAGAAATAAAAGAGGGGAAAAATTAATACAAAGCATTTGGCAACATAAACTATATGTTGGTAATACACTATTTAAAAAGAAAATTAATGAAATGTGGACATGGTCATCACCGGACAATATTACAAAAAACCAAATTAATTATATTTTAACAAATAAAAAAGAAAATTTGATGGAAATTATAAACTTAAACAACGTAGATAATACACAATAATTATACAATTCAATAGAAAGTTCAATTAAATTATGTGGAAATACTCTGAAAACTAGCAAAATCAATATTAATAAATTATCGATTACAGCGTTAAAATTAATCAAAAAGAGAGAAAAACTTAGAAAAAAAGTATGTTAACAGAAAATGAGAAGTTGGAACTTAAAAACTTACGAAAAGCAATTAAAAAAGAAAGTAAAAAAGACATTCAACAATATAAAGATAATATTATAAAAAATACTTTAAAAGACACGCGATCACTGAAAAAAATCAAAAAAGAATTTTGTGAAGGAAAAAAATGGATTTCAGAATTGTCAAAAAATAATTAAAAATATACCAATAGAAAGGAAATACTAGAAGAAGCAACCAAATGTTATGAAAAACTTTATTCAACATCATTATCGAATGAACAACAAATATGTGAAATTCCAGAACTAAATAATGTGCAGGAAATAGCCATTTAACAAGACAGAAATTCTTAATGCAATATCTGAGCTAAAAAATGAAAAATCGGCTGGAAACGATAACATCAATGCTGAATATTTAAAATATGGTAGTAAAGAAATTTGTGATATACCTTAGAAATAATGTTTAATAAAGTTTTAAGAGAAGAGAAAATACCAGAACAATGGAAAAAATCCAAAATTATTCTAATATAATAAAAAAGGTAATAAAAATGATATTGGTAATTATCGCCCAATAAGCTTAGCACTATATATAAAATATTTGCAAAATGTATACTAAAAAGAATTATATCAACACTTGATATGCACCAACCGAAACATCAAGCTGGATTTAGATCTGGATATTCTACAACAGATCACCTTCACAGTATAAACCAAATAATTGAAAAATGCACTGAATTTCAATTACCAATAGCTAATACTTTTGTAGACTATCACAAAGCTTTCGACAGTATTGAACATTTATCGATCTAGAAAGCACTGAAAGAACAACAAGTAAACGACAAATACATTCGAATTATACGCAATATATATACTAATTGTGAAGCAAAAATAAAGCTCGAAAAAGATGACGAATATTTCAAAATAAATAGAAGAGTAAGGCAAGGTGATCCACTTTCATCTAGTTTATTTGCTGCAGTACTGCAAGAGGTGTAGGAATCGACATAAATAATGAAAAAATTAACAATTTAAGATTTGCAGATGACTTAGCTCTATTTGCAAAAAACTATAATTAAGCAAAAGCAATGTTAACAGAGCTAAAAACAGAAAGCGAAAAAGTTGGCTTATCGTTAAACAAAACAAAAACCAAAATAACATCAAATTTTAATATGCCGGACTTATATATTCATGGTGAACTAATAAAAAACGTGGAAGACTTTACATACCTAGGTCAAACAATCTCAATCGATAACCGGCAAGATAAAGAAGTAAACAAGAATTACAAAGGCATGGAGACAAATCTGGTACATTAAAAAATTGCAATCACATAAATACGGAAAATATAAAATATATACTCGACATAGCTATCCTACCTGTATTAACTTACGGCGCTCAAACATGGTCCGTAACAGTTAAAAATATGAAAAAATTACAGGTATGCCAGAGAGATATGGAACGAACAACAGTAAAAATAAATAGATGGTCACGGACAAGAAACTCAACAATTAGGAATAGAACCAATATAGTAGATGTAATACAAAGGTAAAAGGACTTGAAATGGAGATGGGCTGGCCATATCGCTAGAATAAATGAACAAAGATGGACAAATCAACTAACAAACTGGGAGCAAAAAAACATAAGAAGAACTGGTAGACAGCGTAAAAGATGGGTTGACGAAATAAAAACAATGTGTAACCAATGGCAAACAACAGCTCAAAATAAGGAGAACTGGAAAACTTAATAATATTAATAATATTTTAAAGCATGTCCCTGCACTGAAACTGCTAACCCGAAATTTTATAGACCAACTAGCTTAGAAACTAATATATATACCAAATTTCATTGCAATCGGATAATATTTGCCATGTGATCTAGAACATATGAAATATTAGTCGGAAATTTTAACATGGACCCTACTCGCCTCTATCTTGGTAAACATATGCGAAATCACGAATGTAACCTGTCCACAAAATTTCTTTGAAATTGGATAATATTTACCATATGATCTAAAACATATGAAATATTAATAGGAAATTTTAGCATGGACCAAATGAAGCTATTAACGTCTTTGTCAACATATGCGTAATCATGAACTCAACAGGTTCACCAAATTTCATTGAAATTGGATAATATTTACCCTATGCTCTAGAACATAACAAGTATTAATCGTAAATTTAAGCATGATCTAGAACATAAAGTACTGACTTGTACTTTAAGCAACACATGCATAATCACGAACTCAACCTGTGCACGAACTTTCATTGAAATCTGATAACATTTACCATATGATCTAGAACATCAAAAAATTTAATCTAGAACATAATCAGCTGAAAAAAATATCGAAAATTGTTTAAAACAAATGACTGCTAAAGAAAAAACAAGCCAGTTTTATTTGAAATAAATAAATATGTTTTAAAGTATGGCATTATGACAGTTGCTTTTTTAACGCTAGTTTTCCGTTTTTCTATGAACTTAGAAAGAGAGAATAAAATATTATACAAAAATTACACTGGAGTGAGTAATACTCTATAGAATTTGGTTTAATTTGATTTTTTTATGTTTTTTATTTATTTTGTTATATTTGGATGTAATTATAAAAATTAAGTTATGAAATTAATAATATACAACTTTTTTTTTATAAACTAAAAGTATATTTTTTTAATTTGTAAGAAATTAAATTTCTCTCAACAAAACTCGGGTAGCTCGAACAACTCGACAGCTCGAGCTCGAAAAAAATGACGGGTTTTGCCAACTCTAAGTGTACCAAATTTCATTGAAATCGGATAATAATTACATAATATAAAACAAGTAATTATTAAAATTCGGAAACCAAAACTGACATTCTAAGAACCCCCTGCAGGTATCGGACCAAATTTAAGGAGAGCTAACAAGATCACAAAATTAAAATATCATTAAAATCGGTTAACAATTATTATACACTCCAGCACAGTGTTTCGCAAACCTTTTCAACCTGCGGCCACCATTTTTACGAATAATAATTTGTTTTGAATAAAATGTATAACTTTTTATAGCTAACAAAGTGCGATTATTCTAGAATAGATTTACTAAATTTTATTGTTCAATTTTGGCGGCCGTTTTATATTTTCAGCGGTCGCCAAGTTTGCGGAACACTGCTCTAGAACATATGAAATAAAAATAATATAAATCAGAAATTTAACATGGAGCCCCTAAAGCTACTAACCTCTACCTTGGCCAACACATGCGTAATCACGAACTCAACCTGTGTGCCATTGAAATCGGATAATAATTACATGCTCTAGAACATAAAGCAAATATTCTTCTAAATTCAGATTAATAAGTTGTAATTAATGCAATTTTGTTTGAGAAGATTAACGTAACACGATTCAGCTCACGATGTTAATTAAATTATTTCATTTCAAATGCATTTAAATCATCGACCTTAATTTTTGTTATTATAGCAAAAATCAAGGTCTCATTATTTGCGTTCAATTACCTATTATTTTCGAACTTTACATTAGCAAAAGTGTTAATTAAGAAAGGAAGTTTCCGCTACAATTATAATAAAAAAAATTAATTAATATATTTTAGAATATTATAATTGCGCGGGTCAACAACAGGTAATTGAACTGACTACAATTTTATACAACATCTCCCATCCTTGAAGAAAAACTCAAATTTTTTTTTTATAAAAAAAACTAGACTTTTTCACTGGAACTGTAGGTTCGATGAATTTTTTTTAAGGGCGGGAATGAGTCCAGCCGAACTTAAAAAATTAAATCTACTTTAATTCCAGCTCGTAGTGAGAAAATAGTTGAATTGGAAGTTCAAACAACTGGGGAAGTTGTTTGTTTGAAGAAAGAATTCGGTAATGGATTATTCATGGGAAACAGTATAGGATTAATAAAAAAATGGTAAATTGGTAGTTGGAATAATGAATATTACAAAAGATGATTTAGAATTACCTGCATTTCAACCAGTGCTGTTACCACTGCAAGAATATATTGTACAGGATTTGGGCGAATGGTCTGCCACATAAAATACAGGAAAAAGTAAAGATATAAAAATGTAGACGAACCTGTAACTCATATTAGGCACTTGTTCGATTCTAATAGAACTCAGCTAAGTACTGAGGTACAACAAAGAATACAAATTCTACAAAAATCACTATGTTCGGAAGACGATTCTCTATATTAGAAAGAGAGAAACGCACTAGAGAAAATTTGTGAGGAGTGCCACAAAATATTTCATTTACCAGGTGACAAGTTAAGCTATGTCCAGGGTATTAGATTACAGATTATCAATGAGGAGGTAGAAAAATTGTTAGCCAAAGACAATACAATCAAATAAGAGCCCTTGGAATGCTCCACTATTAGTAGTACCCAAGAAAGTCGGTAAGAAAAAATATAAATATAAAATATATATGGTAAGAAAAAATATAATGTTTAATGTTGACCCACGCAACGCCAAAATACTGCATGTTCGGACAGCAAAATCCTGATCTTCAACACAAAAATATTGCAAAAAATCAATTGTTATATATATATAATAAAAGCTCTTACAGCTTTATGTTAATTGCAATTTAATTAAGTAAATTTTTTCTCTTCATTCGGCTATAACAAATCGAAGCGCAATTATTTGAATTAAATTAAAAAGTACAAATAAATAGTTTTTGGTTTTGTCTTTAAAATAAATCGAATTAAAATAAAATGGAAATTATTACTAACAATAGAGTTGTGATAGATTTCCCAAAACTGAGCGAAGTCACAATAGGCAAAGCTTTTCCGTTACTTCGTATAGAGGTAATCTTGGATCAGTTAGGGGATCTAGATATTTTACAACTTTAGATTTAGCTAGTGGGTACCACCAAGTCCAAATGGAACCAGCAGACCAAGAAAAAAAGCCTTCAGCATCGCATATGGCCATTTCGAGTTTAAAAGAATGCCATTCGGTCTGAGCGACTTTTCAAAGAGTTATGAATTGTGTACTTACTGGCCTACAAGGATTTAATGTTTCGTGTATCTCGACGACATAGTGGTTTATAGAAAAAACTTGACAGACCATGACGAAAAACTGAGAATAGTGTTTCAGCGACTTAGAGAACATAATTTAAAACTTCAGCCAGAAAAGTGTAAGTTTCTGAGGAAAGAAGTGATGGTCCTCGTACATAAGATTACGTCCGAAGGAGTTAAATCTGATCCCGAAAAGACAAAGTGTGACTAGGATCACTCTGCACCTCAAAAAAAAAATTACAATCTTTTTTGGGATTAACTAATCTCAAAAAAGATTGTAATTTTTTTGTTGTTCGTTTATGCCAAACTTAGCAGAAGCTGGTGCGATACTTTACAAAATGTCAACTAAGTATATATCCAGATTTTCCAAACTTTTTAATATAACAACAGATGCTTGTAATTATGCTTTAGATGCAGTACTATCGCAATGCAAAGCGGGTATGGACAGACCAATAGCTTACGCTAGTAGAGTGATGGGCAAAGCAGAAAAAAACAATGCAATGATTGAGAAAGAAATGTTAGCCATCTATTGGGCGATAAAAAAATTTCGAACATATATGTACTTGGACGAAATTTTGCAGTATTCACGGATCACAAGCTCCTCATCTGTGAATACAACAGGAACAACCCAGAGGTTAGAATAATAAGATGGAAAATTCGACTAGCAGAATATACTTTCAAAATACAGTACAAATCAGGTAAACATAATGGAAATGCAGATGCACTCAGCAGAATCCCGTATAGTGATAAATTGGAAAATCCGGATTTCGAAGGATTAACTGATATTAAAATAATAAATTGCGAAACTATTATTGATGAAAATTTAGAAATAACAGATTCGAGAAATAATTTTTCCAATATAAATGTTGTAACACGAGGACAAGCGGCAAGACTCTTACAGAATGACGAACTAAATGATTCGAAAATTTTAACTTCAGACGAAGAAACTAGCGACAGCGATGATGAAGACGAAGATAAAAAAGTGTTGCCAAAAAAGCAATGGGAAAGAAAGATAGAATTGGTAGATAACAACGAAATTGGGGAGGTAATAAAACAGAATCGCGACACTCCAGTAGGTGGACATTTAGGAACGATAAAGACTTATAAGAGACTAAGACGACATTATTATTGGAAGAACATGTTAAGCACCATCAGAAAATATATAGAAAAATGTCCAAAATTCCAGAAGACCAAGAGAGGCATGGTCACTAAATTACCAATGGCTATTACGGATACTGCTAAACGCCCATTCGACAAAATGTATTTGGGACCATTACCCATCACTTTAAACGGCAATAAATACATCCTTAGCTTTCAGGATGATATGTCTAAATTGTTGGATTGTGTAGCTCTACCAAATATGGAAGCTAGTACCGTAGTACTATGATTTCTACAAAAACATAATTTTAAAATATTCAATCATACCAAAAAAAATAATTACTGATCAGGGGACAACTTCACAAGCCAAATTTTTAGAAGTTTGTGCAAAATTCTAAGAATTCGTAAGTTAGAGACTACCGCGTACCATCCGGTACGTACGGCCTGTTATTATTTGTCGAGGTTTCGCAGATTATTTGGAAATCTGGAAGTTTAATGTTCGACAGTTTAAATGAAGAACTTGGTTTTTCCTACAAAGTTTTTAGTTCCACATCGTTTTTTAGATGTTCTACGATTTTCTGCAAGTCGAAAGTGTTAGAATTTACCGTTGAAATTTCCACACAACGCGAGAGATTGTCTGCCACCATGTTGTCTTTACCCGCTATATGACGAATGTCCGTCGTGAATTGCATGATGAAATCTAAGTGACGGGTTTGACGCGGATTGCGATCTGTCTTAGAACAGATCGCGTGAATTATGGGTTTATGATCCGTTAATACGGTGTATTGTCGTCCTTCTACGGAGTAACGGAAATGTTTAATAGCGTCGTATATTGCGAGCAGTTTGCGGGCAAAAGCGGAATACTTTGTTTCAGCTGGGGACAGTTTTCGGGAGAAAAACGCGAGTGGTTCCAATCCTTAGTCCGCAGGTTGCTGCAAAACAGCTCCTACCACTACATTTGAGGCATCGGTAACTAAAGCGATTTTTCCGTCCGTAATCGGAAGTGCCAGCATCTTAACGTCAGCCAGTGCTTTCTTAACTTGCTGAAATGCTGGATTTAACTCTTCCGGCCAGGTTAAAGCTTTGGTTTTGCTTTTTTCTTTGCTTACTTTAGCCAGGTAAGAGTAAATCGGTCAAAGAAATTCAGCTATTTTCGGAATGAAGCGGTGCTAGTAATTTACCATTCCGATGAACCGTTGGATTCGACGGATTGACATGGGAGTGGGGAACTTCCGAATACTTCCCTCCTTTTCAACCGATGGAGAAATTCTTTTTGCTGTAATTTGGTGACTAAGAAAATTGAGCTCAGTTGCTCCGAAAATGCATTTCGTTTTTTTGATGGTAATACCATATTCCGATAACCGTTGGAAAAGATTACAAAGGTGTTCTTTATGTGATTCTGCGTCGGGTGAAAAAATTTAACCTTTAAAAGGTTTGGGCTGCGTTACGCAAACCAAATGGCATTTGGCGAATTTCGTACAGACCGAATGGCGTAGTTATTGCCGTTTTATGAACGTCGTCATCGGCTACCGGAATTAGGTGATAATCGCGCACCAAATCAACTTTTGAAAAAATTTCGCGCCGGCTGAATTCATGGTAAAGTTTTGAATATGAGGAATCGGTTACCGATCCGGAATAGTTGCCGCATTCAACCGTCTATAATCCCCGTAGGGACGCCAGTCGCCGTTGTTTTTCTTCACCATATGTAATGGTGATGAGACAAGGACGAGGAGGGACAAATGCAACAACAATGGCAGAGTTAGAGGTTCAGGAGCAAAAAACGCAGCCTGACTTCCAACAACGAGGAAAATCGTGCCAACCAGTGATACAAAAACTGAAGCAGAATCAAAAAGTTAATAAAACGCCGAAAAGGAAAAATATGTCCCCCGAAGAAAACGCAAAGAAGGAGCTTGAGAAAATAAGCTTCCTTGAGGAGGAACTCAAGGAAGCCAAAATGCAAATGAAAGAGCTTAGAGAAATAATTTTAGCGTTTCAGAACAATGATATCCACTCCAAATCCGAAACAAAAATTGCGGCAGAAACTGAATGGATGTTACCCAAAAGCAAGAAACAAAAAATCGCAAGCGTAAACAGTTTATCGTCGGCTGGTGATCCAAAATTAAGAACAAAATCATCGAAATAATCGATCAATATTCAAAATCACTGTCCTAGCTCATGGAATTGTTTTAGCTCGTTAACAACGACAACTCAGCGAACACCGAGTAACGCAAAAAATTCGTCAAAAATAGTTACGGACATTACCAAGGTCGATGCTATTAATTCAAGCTCTACATCTCCAAATCAATCAAGAAAACTTAGACCACCTCCGGTTGTAATTAGCAACGTTAATAACTACACAGAACTCAATCAAGCTCTGAAGTCAAGAAACTTAGATTTTGATGCAAACCTTTCGTCGGCAATATTTTTCGATGTTGCCCAAGCCTAATACAAAAATTACGCAATTTCCTACCGATGCAACACGCTGATTTTCTCACTTCCTACCTATCGAACAGATTTTTTCGTGTACGACACCAAGACGAATATTCATACATTAAGGAGATCAAGGCTGGAGTTCCCCAAGGAAGTATCCTGGGCCCGACTCCATATTTGCTGTTAACTGTGATTTACCTGTGCCGGATGAGGTGCTAGTAGGTACCTTTGCTGACGATACTGCAGTGCTGGTGAAAGATAAAAAAATAAAAGATACGACTACAAAACTGCAAAACGCGAACAACATAATTCAACACTGGACCAAGAAAAATAACATGAAATTAAATGATATACATCGGTAGCTCAACTGTCAGCGGGTTGAGTAGTATAGTACCACCGATGGGTCCGCGGTTCAAATCCGCGACAAAACCGCGATATTTTTCACGGAAAATTACCTATGTATATAGCTATGGGTCATTTTCATTCAAAACTGTCAGCTGATAACATCAATGTCATAACAACAGAAAAGCTGTCATAGGAAATAGGGTTAGTTCTGAAAAAACTAAGTCAGATAAGAAGAACTAACACGGCGTCACACTGCATTGACATGAACGTTGGCAACAACGATGCAGCTAGCTACAGCAGGCTAATCACCTAGCTTAGTGAATAAAATCGATTCAAGAAACTGAATCGGAGCCTCGGATTTGGCGAAGCTATGTAGATGCCCTATGCTCCCCAAGGGAGTGAACAAAGGAATAAAAAAATGATACAAAATCAAGTTATATAAACTTTACAAATAAAGTCATAAATCAAATTTACCCTGCCTACTTGAACGGAAATTCAGTTCTTCATGCATCTACTATCAAATATTTAGGGATGACCCTTGATGTTAAACTCAAGTGGAAAGATCACGTGAAGATAAAAATAGAAGAGTTGAATATAAAATAAAGAAAACTTTATTGGCTTATTGATCGGAATTCCTGCATATCCATAAACAACAAAATCTTATTATATAATCAAATATTAAAACCTGTGTGGCTATACGGAATTCAGCTTTGGGGCTGTGCCAGCCGATGCCACGTACAAAAAATCCAGCGCTTTCAAAACAAAGTTTTACAAAATATGGTGAGTACTCCATGGTTCGTTCGTAACTGCGACATTTATAGAGACTTAAATATTAATTTAGTTAAAGATGAAATCACACGATACGCCACCAAACATATAGATATCAAATTTACTTAGCAACGAAAACAATATAAGAAGGTTAAAACGAAAGAAACTTCTAGATTTAGCATAAGCAACAAATTCATTTAATTATTTATATATTTATTTAAAGTACACCGAAACGAAGGAAATATCTGGATTTAGCATTTGCGATAAAATTATTTTTAGTTAGCCACTGGGCGACCTAAGAATTTTCAAAATTTAGTTTTAAGAGATAACAAAATCAAACTTATAGTTGGCTTCTCGAGACCAGTCTATGTATACAAATGAGAAAGTTATTAGTTAAAAAAAACTATACTTTCTAAAATAATTTATAAATAATTTATTTAAATAATTTTTTTTTTCAGGTGGTATAATGTTCAAAACATTAATATTTATTTCACTATTTAAGGTGGTAGCTGGGATACCGTGGGAAATACAAAATGTAGTATCAACGGAAGTTATTTTCGAGAATTTAGGTAGAATATTAGAGTATAAGGATAAAATTATAGTTTACACTAAGTTAAGCATAACTACCGAAATTGAAATTAGTAATTTTTTTAGATAGATTAGATATAAAATTAAACAATACATGTAATGCATTTGTTAGCTCGCAAAATAGTAAAAGCTGTAGACCATGGAAAAATGAAATAGTTTTATGGACGACCAAAATAGATAAATTGACCGCGGGACTTAATCATTTTTTCAGGAGACAAAAAAGGCTGGCTATAGATTTAATAGGATCCTTATCGAAAGGACTATTTGGGACAATGTACCAACAAGATTCGGACCAATTTACAGTACTTTAGACAAACTTCAAAAAGACGGTGGCGCAATGTTAGAACTATTGGACAAACAAACAGTCGCAATGACATCAAATTTCGAATTTATTAAACAGGTAACGAGGAACCTATCGAGACAGGCAATAAAATTGGACGAAAATTTGGACAAACTTAGTACGAAATTTGAGAACACATTAGCTATTATTAAAGCAGACATGAGAGATATTTGGGTAGAGTTAGCGCTAAATCATGTTGTTGTATTCGCGCTCGCCGAATTAGAAAGAGTGTATAATTACCTACTAGAGCAAGAGTCTCTTATTAGTGCATTGCAAGAACATCGTATACACCCGTCAGTAATAGACTCTCAATTCTTAACTGTTTTGATTAAAAATTCTACAGCCGGTACAGGACTTCAAAATTTATACTCACTAGGGGCAATCAATCAGTTGGCTACTGTTACCTTAGCATACATGAAAGGGGAATTAGGCATTACAATCCAGGTGGACATCTTACAAAAGGATGAATTTTTTTTTCCTTTATCACTCCTCCTGGGAGCATAGGGCTTCCACTTGGCATCTCCATCTCACTCGGTTGGTTGCAGCTGTCTTTACACAATTCCAAGTGAGATTGCATTTTCCTAGTTCCAGGAGTACCGATCATCTCCAGGTGTTCTTGGGACGGCCTCTGGATCTTTTGCCTTGAGGATTCCATTCTAACGCCATCCTGGTTATACTGTCGGCTTTTTTCCTGATGGTATGTCCAATCCATTTCCATTTGCGCCTCTTTATCTGTCTCACAATTGGTTCCTCTCTTGTCATTTCTAACAGATCCACGTTGCTGATGATGTTTGGCCAGAATATTCGACATATGATACGGAGACATTTGTTGATGAATACCTGTAATTTTTGAATGATGTTGTTCGAAATCAACCAGGTTTCGCTACCATATGTTAGTATTGATTTAACACATGAGTTGAATATTCTGAGCTTCGTGTTTCTGGAAATCTGGGAACTCCTCCATATAGGTTGTATTTGTCCGAATGCTGACTTTGCTTTTCGAAGTCTGTTATCAACATCTGCTTCTGCGCTGCCGTCTGTTGTTATTACACTACCTAGATAGCAGAAGCTATCTACATATTCGACGGGGTTTCTTTCGATGGTAATGTCTCCTCTGTTGCAGGTGTTGATTCTCATGGCCTTAGTCTTCTGGATATTTATCTCTAATCCGGCGCATCGTGCTAATCTTGCGAGGTGTTCTAATTAGCTTGGATGTCGCTGAGCTTATGTGAGAGTAGACAAATATCGTCCGCATAGTCTAAGTCCTCGAGTTGTCGTGTGAGACTCCAAGTTATTCCACGTCTCCGCATGCAGACTTCTCTCATAATTTCATCCAGGACAATTGTGAACAATTGAGGTGAGAGTGGGCATCCTTGCTTTACTCCTGTGTTTGTAGTGAAAGAGGCACTGATGTTTCCATTATGCAGTACCGCGAGATCCGCATCTTCGTACATTGCTCTAATAATGTTAATTATTTTCTGGGGTACTCCTTTCTTACTTAATGCTCTCCATATTGCAACTCTCTTGATGGTGTCAAAGGCCTTCTGGAAATCGATGAACAGCAGGTATAGAGGTGTACGCCATTCTATAGATTGTTCGACTATTATGCGCAGAGTGTTGGCTTGATCTACGCAGCTTCTATGTGGGCGGAAGCCAGTCTGTTCATCTCGTAGATTTCCTTCGATTTTGTTTTGAAGTCTCCCTTGTATAATTGTTGCAAGTATCTTATATATGGAATTAAGTAGAGTTATTCCTCTCCAGTTGTTGCATTCTTTGTTGTCATCTACGGTATTGCTGATTTCTTCGAAATGTTCCCTCCATCTTTGAGTTTGAGCGTCTATGTTCGCCAGCAGCACGCCGTTGCGATCTCTGACTGGTTGGTTCCTATTACACTTGCGATTTGTGAGACTTCTTATAATCTGGTGTAACTCTCTCATGTTGTTTTGCCCCGCAGCTGTTTCTGCCGCCTTGGCTAATTTCTCCAGGAACTGTTTTTTGTCTCTTTTAGCGGCTTTCTTTACGTGTTTGGCAGCGATGTTGTATTGACTGCTAGTTGTTGTGTTGTTAATTAGCTGCCTTTTAGTTCCCTTCTTTGAGATATAAGGTTCCATGTTTTATCAGAGATCCATATTTTCCGTTCTGGCTGTGCTATACCAAGTGTTTCTTCTCCGACTTGATTGAATACCGCTAAAATGTCATCCCATGTATGATTTTCCGCTAATGTTGATGTCTACTCTAGTACGTTGTTCACTAGTTCATTTCTCGTAGGTACACTTTGGAGTTGTTGGAGGTTTAAGCGTCTTCTTCTTCTATGTCTGGTTGTTTTTTGTGCTTTCAACTTGATCTTAAAGTCACCAGTGATAAGTTCGTGGTCACTGCCGATATCTGCACCTCTTCTATTTCTGACATCGGATAACGAACTACGCCATCTTCTGCTTACGCATATGTGGTCGATCTGATTGCGTGTGCGGCCTCCAGGTGACGTCCAGGTATACTTGTGTATATCTTTGTGTGCGAAGATGGTGCCACCGATGACTAGTTGAAATGCTTGACATAGTTCGACTAATCTCTCTCCATTGTTGTTTCGAACTCCACAACCATGTTTTCCCACGATGTTTTCTTGGTTGGTGTTTCCTACTTTCGCGTTGAAATCTCCCATTAGTATAACAATGTCTCTTCTTCGTATATTATTGAGCGTAGATGTTAGTTGTTCGTAAAATTCGTCTTTCTTGGTTATTTCTGCATCTTCAGTGGGTGCGTAACATTGTATAATGGTAATATTTCTAACTCTGCCGAGGAAACGAGCTGTGATTATCCTTTCTGATGTTGGTGACCAGGATATGAGGGAGTTGCGCATTTTCTTAGATATTATAATTCCAACCCCGCCTTGCCCTCCAGTTTCCTCTCCGCTGTATATTAGAGTACTACCATTTGCTGTGACAAGCTCGCCGGTGTTGTTCCATCTCATTTCACTTATTCCTAAGATTTCGATCTTGTATGATGTCATTTGTTGTTCTACTTGGGCCAGCCTTGATGCTTCACGAAGAGTTCTGACATTCCATTGCGCAAGGCGCGTACTATTTCGTAAGGCAAAGGTTGTTGCCGTAAGATCCGTCCTGATTTCTTGCCTTGTTTCTGTTTCTGTAATCATTTTTTTACCAACTAAGCAGGTGATTGGTCTACTGTAGCCGGTCCTAGGATGATGGGGCTGCCATCTGTCGTTGCCTAGAAACAACGTCCTGAATGTACCAGAAGCCACCGCCGTGTTGTTGTGTCTTCAGGAATATTCGGCTTTGGTGGTTGGAGTCCTTGCTAAGTTAGTTCTGTAGTAGACTCCTAGATGGTGTTACTGGTAATTGTTCTTATTTGTTCTTTCCCCACAGAACCAACCCTATTCTATGACAGATTCTGTCTTTTATGACATTGATGTTATCAGCTGACAGCGAATTAGTGTAAACCGCGTGTTTGAACGAAAATTACCTATAGCTATGTACATAGGTAATTTTCACCTTGAATAATCGCGGTTTTTGTCGCGGATTTGAACCGCGGATCCCATCGGTGGTTCTAAACTGCTCAACCCGCTGACGATTGAGCTATACCCAGAAAAGACGACGCCGACCTGGTAGTAGTGACACCAGAGTGGGATTATTTAGCAAATAACTCTGCAGGACATTTTGTACATTACTATATGAAGAGTACAAAGTGGCTTGTAGAGAAATCAGTACTGAAGAAAACCGAATTTTAAAAGTATACAAACAAATTCAGCCGAAGCTTTTAGAACCAACACTTCTGCAGTGTTTGATAGAGAATTATTCTAAATAGAAAATTGACTCGAAAAAAAGCAGAGTTTGTGCAAATATCGGGTGGTTACCCATTCACAAAATCATATAGTGCCAATGAAATTATCCAATACATGGCTATTTATGTTCAGAGTTCGCCAGAGACCAGAAGAGACAGCCCGCTGACTGATAACTACGAATTACCACCTAGAAGTACAGACCGACAGGACAAAAACGCGACCTCCGCCACCACCGAGAACGCAACCGAGACAAGGACGAACAGACGAATATGTAGGACGTGAAATGTTATCTTTTAGAGACTTACTAATTTTTTTCAGTACCTTTATTTTTTTGCAGAATGTTAGTGTAATTTTAGTATCTTTTGTAGTAAAATTCTGTTTTAATAACAAAAAATTTGGATTAAAATAATAGTTTAGGGTTAAATAATATAAAAAAAGGATTTTTAAAAGTTTTCGATACGGGTTTCTAATAATAATAATTCATTTCGATACATTTGTTTAAAAAAAAAATTAAAATATGTAAAAAAAATCTCGAGTAATTTTAATTAAAATGGCCTAAATATCTAATTTGTAATAAAATAGTAATTTTTTTAATTTTTATTAGAAAAATAAATATTGTTTGTAAGAAATTAAAATAAGTAAAAAAAAAGGAAAATCTAATTTGTAATAAAATAGTAATCTTTTTAATTTTTATAAGAAAAATAAATATTGTTTGTAAAAAATTAAAATATTTAAAAAAAAAAATTAATTTAATTGATAAAATGAACTTTCTTAATTGTATTTCACATTGGTAACCGACGAGTTCATTGAAAACAAGTTCATCGAAAACGAGTTCATCGAATGATGAATTCATCGAATTACAAGTTCATCGAAAAAAAATTATTTTGTAACTATATTATTTTTTCTGATTATAGATAATGAAAAATACGTATTCCATGACTAAACAGAAAATGATATAACAGAACCTCACAAGTTTTACTTGAAATTTATATAATTCTTCTTTTTTATTTTTGATTCTTTTCGTAGGCTTTTCCCTGATTATTTCCCTTATTAATGAAAATTAAAAATGTATCACACTTATTACTGACAACTTATTACATTCTTTTACATATTTATTTTATTTATAAATTTTGCGCGGTCATAAGGAGTTTAAGTTTACCTACTAGAGTACTAATTAATAAAAACTTTCCCAGTAATCATTTTCCATTTATTGTTTTCAAATAAATAAAAAATAAAATAAATAGTTAATGCCGGCAATTCCCTGTTCTTAAGTTTATGAATGCGAAAATTATTTTTTTCATTTGAATATCATTTAAATTAAAAATTAATGTATGTTTTCATAAAAAAAATTTCTTCTTTATAAGTAATTTAAATAAAATTTTATTTTTGTTGATCATTGCAACTTCAAAATCTGTCATGATAGTTTATAGTTAAAAAATAATATAGTAGTTAAAAAATATTTTTTTTCGATGAACTTGTAATTCGATGAATTGATCATTCGATGAACTCGTTTTCGATGAACTCGCATTCGATGAACTCGTTTTCGATGAACTTGTTTTCGATGAACTCGTTTTCGATGAACTGGACTGGAATCTTCACATTGGCTGGTAACTTTTAATATTGTATTTTGATATTGTTTTTGTTAAGTTTATAAATTCAGATTAATAAGTTGTAATTAATGTAATTTTGTTTGAGTAGATTAACGTAACACGATTCAAATCACGATGTTAATTATTTTTTTTTCATTTCAAATGCATTTAAATCATCGACCTTAATTTTTGGTATTATAACAAAAATCAAGGTCTCATTATTTGCGTTCAATTACCTATTATTTTCGCACTTTACTTAATTAACAAAAGTGTTTATTAAGCAAGTACGTTTCCGCTGCAATTATAATAAAATTACTTAATTAACATATTTTAGAATATTATAATTGCGCGGGTCAACAACGGGTAATTGAACTGACTACAATTTTATACAACATTTGCAAAGCTTTTGTGCTCGTATCACCAGCAGGAGTTATGTCAGGTGCAAATTTTTGTTAAGGCTCAAAAAAGCAAAATGTCAATCTTGACACTAAATTATGGCGCATCATTAAGGCCATACCAGAGAGCAATGGTGGACAGACCTTTGTTTTGTACTTGAAAATCTCAATTACAGTTTCTAAACTTTGCTCACATTCACATTAGATCGATCAACGGGAAAACAAAAAATTCTCTAGCAGTTACTGAAAAGAGTCATAATGCTGAACCTGTAACTGTATAATCGGCTACTGCAATGGCAGTCTTGGCTATTAAATTTAATAGGGATCACCTGGATATTGCTCTAATTCAGAAGCCTTATGCTTTTAAGGACCAAATAAAAGGTTTACCCAAAGGTGAGTTACTCTATAACACTTCGAATCCTGATATCCCCAGGGCTGGAATCTTATTTAAAAAAAGTCTTAATTACTTTCCAATTTCAGGTTTTTGTAAAAAAGACCTTGTTCGTTGTTGCAGCTCTAATCGAGCTACGCACTGAGAGAGGTAAGATAGAGGTTGTCATATGCTCAGCTTATCTCCCGGGTGAGTTATCAGATCCAATTTCGGATGACTTGAAGGACCTAGTGAACTTCTGTAAGTCGAACAATAAGCAGCTCATTTTAGGTGGAGAAGAAAATGCTCAGCACACTATCAGCACACAACAGAGGTGATTGCTTAGTTGAATATATTATCAGTAATAGCCTAGAATTAATAAATATTTATTTATAAATAAAATTAGGCAGGAAGTCTTAGACATCCAAATCACTGACTGGTATGTTTCGCAAGAAACCTCGATGTCTGACCATCAACACATTAGATTTAATATCAAATATAATGTATCCATATCCGAGACATTCAGGTGGCCAAGGTTAACTGACTGGAATTTCTGCACGGGGTACCTTAAAAATACCTTGGCTGATTATAACCAAATTTCAAAGATATAGTTTCTCTTGAATTATATTCTACTAAACTCAGGGAATACATTATGTCTGCCTACCATCAGTCTAGTTCAGAGAGTATACTCAATAGCAACTGCAAGGACCCTGGTTAATTTGAGATCTCGAATTAGAAAACTTTTTAGCAAAGCGAAAACCACTGATGGCTGGGAACCCTATAAAAAGTCCCTAACCGAAAACATTTTTGAAATTAGAAGAGCTTAGAGAATGTCTTGGAGAAAGTATTCTGGGGAACTAAAAGATCTGTCCAGCAATGCTAAATTACACAAGATACTCTCTAAAGAGCACACTAATAAGATTGGCTTGACGGAACACCCTGACGGCTCGGTTACAAAAAATTGTAGAGAGACGCTAAAACTCTTAGCGATAATCACTTTCCAGATTATATAAACACAGATACAACTGATGACCCCACTCAGTCTGTATCTAAGTTTATTAGACCAACCACTGAAGACTGGAGGCTTGCCACCAAAATCTTCGGTGCTAATAAAATTAAATGGGCAATTGACTCCTTCAAGCTCTTCAAATCCCCTGGAGATGATGGAATCTTCCCTGCTCCACTCAAAAGGGGTCTTGACATTGTTATTCCCACTATTCTAATTTTTTTTAGAGCTAGCCATGCGTGGGGCTATATTCCCAACGCCTGGAGAACGGTTAAAGTGACGAATATACCAAAAGCAGGGAAAAATCATGCTCTCAGCCTTAATCTTTTCGCCAAATTAGCCTCATATCTTTTCTTCAAAAAACTAAGTATAAAAAATATTAGATAGACATATCAGAGAGAAGGTGCTTTCTAGCAATCCACTTCACAAAAACCAATATGCTTATCTACCAATAACGCCCTGCAAAATCTAGTGGGGAAGATTGAAAAATCTCTCTCTACTAAGGAACAAGCCCTGTGCTCCTTCCTAGATATGAAGGTGCTTTTGACAATACATCTTTTAGTCAAACTGGATAAAGCCGGCATTGACACTCAAGGCTACGCTTATGATATAGCCATAATCGTCAGGGGTAAATTTAACAGCACAATCTCATAAATCATGCAACAGGCTTTCAATTTAGTTGAAGCGTGGTGCATAGAAACAAGGTTGAAAATCAACCCTAAGAAAATACCATGGTGCTCTTCACCAAAAACAGATCCAGGGAAAACTTTATTAAACCTACATTCTTTGGTGAATCTATTGACCTTAGTAAAGAAATTAAATTTCTAGGTATTACCCTCGAAGATAAATTCAAGTGGAATATACACTTAGAAAAGGTCATTAACAAATCTAGATTAGCTCTATCGACCTTTAAAAGTCTAGTAGGGTATAACTGGGGTCTTCAGCCCAAAATTGCACATTGGCTATATATTTCGGTTGTCAGACCAATCATAATCTATGCCGCTCCTGTCTGGTGGCTAAAAACTGAACAAAAAACCACTTAGTTGAAGCTACAAAAAATTCAAAGAATTGCATTTCTAGGGATTACTGGGGCTATGCGCACTACACCCTCTAGTCCACTTGAGGTACTGCTTCACTTACCTCCACTGCATCTTCAAATACAGAAAGAAGTGAGAATAGCCAACTACAAGCTCATCAAGGGTGAATCACAGCATGACTATAAGCTAGTTGACTCCCGCATTCATGTAGATCTGTGCAAAGACCAAATCTTAAGCATTCCGTTTTCGGATAGTATACTAGTTAGTTACAACTTTGATAGGCCTTTTAAAATACTTATTCCACATAGGCAGAACTGGGCTATTAACCCACCTAAGTAGTGCATTTATATAAGTTCTAGCTCAAAGGAAATGAGCAAAAATAATGAGCAAAATATTGAAATTAATTCTATACTGCATACAAATTAATGAGCATTTTAAGAATTTTTGCACATAAATTTTTAAGCAATTTTCACCTTAATGAAATTCGACACCGCTTTAATTTAATTTAAAATATTTATACTTAATTATAATTGCAATTTGTTTTTCTACTTCCGGTCAAGAATAATAATGTAATATGATCTAAATTGATTTACTTTTCCAAAATTTTTGGGAATTGATCTAAATTAATTTACTTTTCTAATGGCGTTATGACAGTTACTTTTTTCAGGCTAGTTTTTTACGATAAATCCTAGCCGGGAATAAAAGAGATATATAGATTTTGCAAGGCAGAGATAGTATAATTTTGAATAATAATATATATATATAAAAAATAAATTTTTTTTTTTTATATATTTGAAAAATATAAATATAAATTTTTGAACGAATTAGAAAAAAATTAAAAAAACTTATGTTTAACATTTCAAAAATAATTTATTTTAAATTATATTTTTTGAATTCCTTCAAAAATTTGTAATAATTTTCTGAAATGTCAAAAAAAAAGTTTCTACAGGCTAAAAATAATATAATTGGATTATTTTTCTTTTTTGTCGCGTTCAATTTACGGTAAATCCATAGTCCACAAATTTGTAGCTTCTATTTACGATAAAGC
The DNA here is from genome assembly GCA_963920725.1 of Rhamphomyia laevipes. Taxonomy (NCBI): domain Eukaryota; kingdom Metazoa; phylum Arthropoda; class Insecta; order Diptera; family Empididae; genus Rhamphomyia; species Rhamphomyia laevipes. The sequence continues at coordinate 86,805,202 of OY987255.1, forward strand.
TTTGATAAAGAGCTCTATAGTGCATCACTCACTCTACTGTAATTTTTCTATGATTTTTTTTTCTCTCCTTCTAAATTCATATAAAGTCTGAAAACTAGCTTGAAAAAAAGAAATTGTCATAACGCTATAAAACTTTTGGTAATTTCAAGGGTCAATGAATTGATTCGGATGCACGTGCATTAATATTGTTTTTTCACGTTTAAAATTTAGCATAACCAGATAATTAATTAAAAAGGTCAAAATATTAGAAATAAAATCCATACCACATACAAAATAATGTACATTTTGCTCATTTTTGCACATTTTAATAGTTTATATGATATAAGTAATTCTTCGTAAATGTGCAAAATATTGAAAATAAATCCCATACCCCATACAAAATAATGTACATTTTATTTATTTTTACACATTTTAATAGTTTATATGAATTAAGTAATTATTCGCAATGGATAAAATATTGACAATAAATCCCATACCCCATACAAGTTAATGCGCATTTTCGCACATTTTAATAGTTTATATGAATTAAGTAATTCTTCGCAAATGGGCAAAATATTGAAAATAAATACCTACCCCATACAAAATAACGCGCATTTTGCTTATTTTTGAACATTTTAATAGTTTATATGAATTAACTAATTCTTCGCAAATGGACAAAATATTGAAAATAAATACCTACCCCATACAAAATAACGCGCATTTTGCTTATTTTTGAACATTTTAATAGTTTATATGAAGGAATTCAAAAAATATAATTTAAAATAAATAATTTTTGAAATGTTAAACATAAGTTTTTCTTATTTTTTTTTCTAATTCGTTCAAAAATTTATATTTATATTTTTCAAATATATAAAAAAAAAATTTTTATTTTTTATGTATATATTTTATTATTCAAAATTATACTATCTCTGTCTTGCAAAATCTATATATCTCTTTTATTCCCGGCTAGGATTTATCGTAAAAAACTAGCATGAAAAAAGTAACTGTCATAACGCCATTAGAAATGTAGAATTGTATAAAATATTACATTCAGATCGAGTTAGATGTTTTAGCTAAAATATTCGATTGTCATTGAACTTGGCTTAGGCGAAGTAACTTTTTTTTTTGAAATTCTGAATTAAATGGTTTTGCCCCGTAGTCTGAAATTTACACTTAAGCGTAATATTCATTTTCTTTTTACTTCAGGCTAAGAATAATATATTATAACATGATCTAAATTGTTCTAATTTTTTCACTTTTCCAGAAGTTTTATGAATTTTATGAGTCCATAAATTGAATTGGTGCATTATATATTGTTTTTTTCTCACTTTTAAATTTCGCATAAGTCATTACTTAAATTTTTAAACTATCAATTTTAGCGATTTAATTATAATTTAACGGGAATGAATTCGTTTTTTGTCAAATCAATTATTATCGGAACAATAATATGATGCGGCAAAGAATTTAATTATAAATATATTTTATTAAAATCCTGATTTTTTGTTAATTTTATTAATTAAGTAATAAGAAATTATTATTAACGTAAATTTGATAACCTATCACAAATAATTTTAAAGATAAATATTTTATTTTTCTCAATTAAATTTGTTAGTTCATCAATTAATAATTCAATATTACTGAAAAATCAAATATTTATGCTTAAGTTCAAGTTTAATTTTTTTTACTTCCTAAATTCAATCCAATAATTATTATTAATTATTAAGCATAATACATTATTTCATTAATAACAATTTCGATGGCCTGCATAATGAATCCAAAATTAAAATATAAATCCGAATCCTAAAAGTATAATATTTTTATTTAGGAAACTTCAGCGGGATCATTCTGGAATTTCATAGGAAAATGTTATTAGTTCAAAAAATCATTTAAAGTAAGTTTTACCCGTTTTCAAATAAATTTGATACTAAGATTAGTTGCGCGATATATCTGGTGATCTTAAGTTAGCACTTTCACCAGATTCATGAGCCTGTATAAAGTACATTCATATATTTTTTTAAACTTATTGATACTTCTTTATAAAATTGATTGTTTTTCAATAAAACTAAATATATAATATTTTATAAGCAAATTCCAATATTTTTTTTTATTTTCTATCCATCACACTTCAAATTATGTTATTATTGCATTTATAATCCGCGTTTCATACTATTTAATGAATTTTATTTTCTTTACAATGGATTTTCTTGCGATGAATTTTCTGCGAGGAATTTTTTATGTGTATGAAGTTTTTCTTGCGAAGTATTTTCTTGTGATGAGTTTTCCTACCGATTAATTTTCAGCGACGAAGTTTTCTGCGATGAATTTTCCTAACGATTAATTTTCCGTGATGAAATTTACTTGTACGAATTTTGCTAACGATTAATTTTCAGCTATGATTTTTTCTTGGCTACGATTTTTTCTTGCGATGGATTTTCTGCAATGAAATTTCCTGAGATGAATTTTCCTAGTGATTAATTTTCTACAATGAATTTTTCTTGGCGATGAATTTTCTTAGTTATTAATTTTTTGTGATAAATTTTTTATGGGTAATGAAGTTTTCTTGCGAAGGATTTTCTTGTGATGAATTTTCCTAGCGATTAATTTTCAGCGATGAAGTTTTCTTGCGTTGAATTTTCCTAAAGATTAATTTTCTGCGATGAATTTTTTATGGGTATAAAGTTTTCTTGCGATGAATTTTCCTAACGATCAATTTTTAGCGATGAAATTTACTTGTTCGAATTTTGCTAACGATTAATTTTCTGTTATGAACTTAGTGTAGTTCACTAAAAGTAATGCCATTATTTTTAGACGTTTAAAAATAATCGCATTCAAAGTCAAAAGTAGTTCACTAAAAGTAATGCCATTATTTTTAGACGTTTAAAAGTAATTGCATAGAAAGTCAAAAGCAGACGTTAAAAAGTAATCGCATACAAAGTCAAAAGTAGTTCACTAAAAGTAATGCCATTTTTTTAGACGTTTAAAAGTAATCGCATTCAAAGTCAAAAGTAGCGCCGCTTAATTCACTAAAAGTAATGGCATAATTTTTAGACGTTTAAAAGTAATCGCATTAAAAGTCAATCATCGCTGAAAATTAATCGCTGAGAAAATTTATAGCCAAGAAAAATTCATTGCAGAAAATTAATCACTAGGAAAATTCGTCGCACAAAATTAATCGCTGAAAAAATTCATCGCAGGAAATTTCATTGCTGAAAATTAATCGCTAGGAAAATTCATCGCAAGAAAAATTCGTAGCCAAGAAAAAGTCATAGCAGAAAATTAATCGTTAGCAAAATTCGAACAAGTAAATTTCATCGCTAAAAATTGATCGTTAGGAAAATTCATCGCAAGAAAACTTTATACCCATAAAAAATTCATCGCAGAAAATTAATCGTTAGGAAAATTCAACGCAAGCAAACTTCATCGCTGAAAATTAATCGCTAGGAAAATTCATCACAAGAAAATCCTTCGCAAGAAAACTTCATACCCATAAAAAATGCATCACAAAAAATTAAACACTAAGAAAATTCAACGCCAAGAAAAATTCATTGTAGAAAATTAATCACTAGGAAAATTCATCTCAGGAAATTTCATTGCAGAAAATCCATCGCAAGAAAAATTCGTAGCCAAGAAAAAATTATAGCTGAAAATTAATCGTTAGCAAAATTCGTACAAGTAAATTTCATCACGGAAAATTCATCGCAGCAAAACTTCATCGCTGAAAATTAATCGCTAGGAAAACTCATCACAAGAAAATACTTAGCAAGAAAACTTCATACACATAAAAAATTCCTCGCAGAAAATTCATCACAAGAAAATCCATTGCAAATAAAATAAAATTCATTAAATAGTATGAAACGCGGATTATAAATGCAATAATAACATAATTTGAAGTGTGATGGATAGAAAATAAAAAAAAATATTGGAATTTGCTTATAAAATATTATATATTTAGTTTTATTGAAAAACAATCAATTTTATAAAGAAGTATCAATAAGTTTAAAAAAATATATGAATGTACTTTATACAGGCTCATGAATCTGGTGAAAGTGCTAATTTAAGATCACCAGATATATCGCGCAACTAATCTTAGTATCAAATTTATTTGAAAACGGGTAAAACTTTCTTTAAATGATTTTTTGAACTAATAACATTTTCCTATGAAATTCCAGAATGATCCCGCTGATGTTTCCTAAATGAAAATATTATACTTTGAGGATTCGGATTTATATTTTAATTTTGGATTCATTATGCAGGCCATCGAAATTGTTATTAATGAAATAATGTATTATGCTTAATAATTAAAAATAATTATTGGATTGAATTTAGGAAGTAAAAAAATTTAAACTTGAACTTAAGCATAAATATTTGATTTTTCAGTAATAATGAATTATTAATTGATGAACTAACAAATTTAATTGAGAAAAATAAAATATTTATCTTTAAAATTATTTGCGATAGGTTATCAAATTTACGTTAATAATAATTTCTTATTACTTAATTAATAAAATTAACAAAAAATCAGGATTTTAATAAAATATATTTATAATTAAATTCTTTGCCGCATCATATTATTGTTCCGATAATAATTGATTTGACAAAAAACGAATTCATTCCCGTTAAATTATAATTAAATCGCTAAAATTGATAGTTTAAAAATTTAAGTAATGACTTATGCGAAATTTAAAAGTGAGAAAAAAACAATATATAATGCACCAATTCAATTTATGGACTCATAAAATTCATAAAACTTCTGGAAAAGTGAAAAAATTAGAACAATTTAGATCATGTTATAATATATTATTCTTAGCCTGAAGTAAAAAGAAAATGAATATTACGCTTAAGTGTAAATTTCAGACTACGGGGCAAAACCATTTAATTCAGAATTTCAAAAAAAAAAGTTACTTCGCCTAAGCCAAGTTCAATGACAATCGAATATTTTAGCTAAAACATCTAACTCGATCTGAATGTAATATTTTATACAATTCTACATTGATCAACCAAGCCAAATTACTAAAATTAATTGCGGGCCAAAAAAAGGGCTGCTAGGAAGTTTAGAATTAATTGTAAAACTACTTGAAATTCTGAATGGATAAAAAATCTTAATATAATACAATTGTCAAATGTAAAAGTAGCAGAACATATTCGATAAAAACGCTTTTCTGACAAACTATAAATCATGACTTAAGTGCTTTTGCCCCTCAGCCAGAGAAATATTTTTAATAGAAAATTAATGCGATGTAAATTCTTTTATTTTCAATATTTTATACGAATTAATTTCAATAATTTATATGAAATGTGCAAAAATGAATTATTTTATATGGAGTATGGAATTTATTTTTAATATTTCACCCATTTCATTTGACCATTTCAACTGAATCCGAATTAATTGACCCTTAAAATTCTCAAAACTTTTGGAAAAGTAAAAAAAAAATCCATTTTGATCATGCTATATATTAGCCTTAGCCGGAAGTAAAAAACATTTAAAATTACGCTTAAGTATAAATATTTTTAATTGAAACTTAATGCGTTCACAAATGAAAGAAATGCTTATAATTTTGTATGGAATATGGGATTTACTTTTGTCCATTTTCGAAGAATTACTCATTTCATTCATATAAACTATTAAAATTTTCAAAAATGAATAAAATGTTCATTATTTTATATGGAGTATGGAATTTATTTTCAATATTTCACCCATTTCATTTGACCATTTCAGCTGAATCCGAATTAATTGACCCTTAAAATTCCCAAAACTTTTGGAAAAGTAAAAAAAAAATCTATTTTGATCATGCTATATATTAGCCTTAGTCGGAAGTAAAAAAACATTTAAAATTACGCTTAAGTATAAATATTTTTAATTGAAACTTAATGCGTTCACAAATGAAAGAAATGTTTATAATTTTGTATAGAATATGGGATTTATTTTTGCCCATTTTCGAAGAATTACTCATTTCATTCATATAAACTATTAAAATGTTCAAAAATAAGCAAAATGCGCGTTATTTTGTATGGGGTAGGTATTTATTTTCAATATTTTGTCCATTTGCGAAGAATTACTTAATTCATATAAACTATTAAAATGTTCAAAAATAAGCAAAATGCGCGTTATTTTGTATGGGGTAGGTATTTATTTTCAATATTTTGCCCATTTGCGAAGAATTACTTAATTCATATAAACTATTAAAATGTGCGAAAATGCGCATTAACTTGTATGGGGTATGGGATTTATTGTCAATATTTTACCCATTTGCGAAGAATTACTTAATTCATATAAACTATTAAAATGTGTAAAAATAAACAAAATGTACATTATTTTGTATGGGGTATGGGATTTATTTTCAATATTTTGCACATTTACGAAGAATTACTTATTTCATTTATAAACTATTAAAATGTGCAAAAATGAGCAACATGTACATTATTTTGTATGTGGTATGGATTTTATTTCTAATATTTTGACCTTTTTAATTAATTATCTGGTTATGCTAAATTTTAAACGTGAAAAAACAATATTAATGCACGTGCATCCGAATCAATTCATTGACCCTTGAAATTACCAAAAGTTTTAGAAAAGTAAATTAATTTAGATCAATTCCCAAAAATTTTGGAAAAGTAAATCAATTTAGATCATATTACATTATTATTATTGACCGGGAGTAGAAAAAAAATTGCAATTATAATTAAGTATAAATATTTTAAATTAAATTAAAACGGTGTCGAATTTCATTAAGGTGAAAATTGCTTAAAAATTAATGTGCAAAAATTCTTAAAATGCTCATTAATTTGTATGCAGTATAGAATTAATTTCAATATTTTGCACATTTTACTTGCACATTTCCTTTAAGCCAGAAACTATGTAAATGCACTACTAATGTATAAAAATAAACAAAATGTAAAAATAAACAAAATTTCCCAAAAATTTTGGAAAAGTAAATCAATTTAGATCATATTACATTATAATTCTTGACCGGAAGTAGAAAAAAAAATTGCAATTATAATTAAATACTATAAATATTTTTAATTAAATTAAAGCGGTGCCGAATTTCATTAAAGTGAAATTTACTTAATAATTAATGTGCAAAAATTCTTAAAATGCTTATTTATTTGTATGCAGTATAGAATTAATTTTCAATATTTTGCTCATTATTTTTGCTCATTTCCTTTGAGGTAGAACCTATATAAAGTGCATTTATACCTATATTTGATCCTATATTTGATTAGATATTTGATCCTAACTCTATAAACTGGTACACAGACGGCTCCAAAACCAATCATAGAGTAGGAGCTGGAGTATATAGCAAACAATACAAAGTGAGCATCTATGTCAGCCTCACTAAAGACTCTAGCGTTTTTCAAGCTGAAGTTCATGCTATTGAGCCCTGCATCCATGAAAATCTCAGATTAGGGTACTTAAACCGCAAGATTTTCATTCTCTCGGACAGCAAAGCTGTCATCTTGGCCCTGCATTCATACCAATTTAAATCTAAACTGGTATGGGATTGTCTACAACTTCTAAAAGAACTAGCCAACCGTAACGTTGTTACACTAGTCTGGGTCCCGAGACACACTGGTATTCCGAGCAATGAAGCATCTGACCTTCTCAATGATACATAGATTATGTAAATTTTCATTATCTATAGAGAATTTTAAAAATGAGGTGGAATATATCAAGAATCTGGCTGGCGATTGCTAATGGCTATAATAGTAGCATAGTTATTGGTTTGGTGAAAAACACTCAAAGAAAATTAGAAACAACAATTTGTCAACACTTTTCAATAAGAGCACTACAATTATGTTTGTTCCGACAATAACAAACAAACTAAAAACGCATTTTAAACGCCACAATTGGCAAATTGTATATCACAACAACAAGTGAAAGTGTCTGTTGAGATGTGATTGAGGTTGTTCGCGTGTCAAAGTGCCTGCTGAGATGTGATTGAAGTTGTTCGGGTGTGTTCGTGTCACGTGGTGTGTGTTTATGTGTGTGTGTGCTTTTTGTGTGGTTTAGTGTGTGTGTTTGTCTGTTATGTAGTTGTGGGTGGGGGGAGGGTATGGGTTAGTAATATAGTTAATGTATATAATTTTCATGATTTACATGAACATGTTTCAACATGCGCTTCAACATGTTGGATAATTGGTCATTTTTTCCAATGTTAAAGTTTATGCATTTTTTTTTTTATTAGGTTTGCTGATAGGAATATTTTAATTTAATTGGGTGTTGTAGTTGATATATTATGTTAAATAATTTTATTAGATCATTTTTTTTTGCAATGTTAGAGTTTATGAATAATTTTTTTTTTTTGGTTTGCTGATAAGAATATTTTAATTGTACAATATGTGTGGGCGTTGTAGTTGTTGTTGCTGTTACATGTTGGATAATTTTATTAGATCTTTTTTTCAATGTTAGAGTTTATGAAGAAAAAATTTTTTTTATTAGGTTTGCTGATAAGAATATTTTAATTGTACAATATGTATGGACGTTGTAGTTGTTGTTGTTGCTGTTATAAATTTTTTTTGTTATGGTTTTGAAATTTTTAGATTTATGTTTTTTCGCGTAGGCGTTGCAATAAAGCAAACGAATTTTTATATGGAGTATTCTAAGCGACAATTATTATATAGTTTGTGACGTATGGGATTCCATAATTTTTTGGAAGATAAATTTTTTTTTTCTTATGGATTTATAATATTTGAAGGAATCATAGATATAAGAGTTTTGTATATAAAATATGTTTCATGAATCGCATTTAGCTTATGGTTTTATGAGTACATGTTGTTATTATCCCTTTTTATTATAATCATTCAGTTTATAGAAGTGATGCGATAACGATCAATTATTATGTTAACACTTGAAGATATTAAATCTTTTACCGAGTTTGATTTTGAGAATGAATCATCATCATTATCTTTAATGAGCAATATTATTCTTAAAATAAGAATTCTTAATAAGTTTTTAAATGAATATGAATACTTTATACTCGATGATCATAAAGAGAAATTTGAAAAATATTGTTTTTTATTGAGGAAATTTGGTTTAGAAAAAATAAAATATTCAATTCACGGTCATCACTTTTCCAGTTGTCCATGGGCTTATGACAGTGCAACATCAAGACCAGATACATGTTCATGTGTTACTTTACGTTACACTGAACGGAACTGCATAAAACTTATGAATTTTTATTTACGCTTAAGACCGCTAACTTCTTAACAATAAAATTAGTTAATATGGAATTTGAAGATCTTCAAACAATTGATGAGTTTGATCTTGATTATGAACCATCATCTTCATTAGAAAACATACATAAGTTTTTATATAAATATAATGATAAATATATAAAAGATTTTTTAGAAAAATATAATACTTATCTTCTTAGTGATCATAAAGATTTAATCATTGATTTTTATATAAGATTTCCAAATAGTACAAACAAATGTGAACAAATAAAATGTGAATGTACACATACATGTGCATGTGTTATTGAATATTTAAGAAAATATCAAATTATAAAACTAATGGATTACTATAAATATCTAGCTAAATCTATATAAATTAATAATAACAGGTTAATAGAGCTACAGTGAGGATGTTTTGGTGTGAAAATATACGTCATGGACATAGATATTGTGTGTGCAGTAGAAAATGGAAATCATTCAAAATAGTACATATTATATATTTAGGTTCTATTGTAGAGCTTTGGGCAACTCCTGAAAATGGTGAAAGGGTTTTATTATTATTTATAAGAAATGGCGAAGCGTTACCAGTACCGGGATTTAGCTATTTTCCCATTTAAATTTCTTCTCCCAAACTGAAACTCCCTAGTCGAGAAAAAACGATTTTGCTAAAAATGGGAGAAAAGTTGTTTCGAAAGTAAATTTCGAAACTTGAAAGAGAGAATTTGACAACTAAAAAATGTATTTTTTTTTTTTTTAAATTATTATTTATTAATTTTTGATATGATTACATATTTCTATGTTTTGGAAATTTTTTTTTAAACCAAAACGTTTTTTTTTTTTTTTTTTATTTTCCTAAATCTAAAAGTTAAAACTACTATTTTCAGAACTTAAATCTACAAACCTAAAACTATTATTTACGTAACTTAATATTATAATATAAATTAAAATATTTTTTATAATGTTTTTTATTATAACAACCAATAAATTTCCCCTTCATATCCCTTCTCGTTTGATAAATATCAAATATTATATTTAAATTATTTTGAACATTTATTTCCTTATTATATAATATTCTTTTATTTGATGAATTTCTATTTACATGGTATATAATTGGTATTTGATCTTTATTCATTATATAATTATTTTGGTCTAAAACTTAATAGACAAACCCTTCTTACAATTCTATATCAAATGTATATTTATCAATTTACTATCAAAATTTATATTGGTGGCTTTCCGATCAAAGAAAATCAAAGATAGATTCATTCATCTATACTCAATTTTGGTACTCTGATTTATATCCTTTGTGTTACCGTCCACCTAGTTAGTTTATTTATGTATTTTATTTAATTAATAAAAATAAAAGTTGTGTTTTTTTCATTTCCACAATGTTTAGAAACTAATGTTTTTAGTTTACTAAATTCAAATTTTGTTATAATTATAATCCTATTAAAAAAAAAATATTAATATGTAGCATTGGCAAGATCTTGTTAATAATTAAATTGTACTAAATTTTATCCTATTTTTTCAATATTCTTTAAGGATTATTATAATTAAGAACTTTTTTTGGAAAATAAAGAAATATTACATTAAAAAAAAAATTGTATATTAATTCCCACTCCCAATATTTCTCGACAAGAAAAACATTGTCGAGTAAATTTTGGGAGTGAGAATGGGAAAAAATGTTAGCGAAATCGTTTTTCTCTCTTTTCGCACTCTCTCACAACTCTCCTCCCAAAATTTGATTAGCTAAATCCCGGTACTGCTTATCTTAATTGGGATGTAAAATTTCTTGAATGGCAACATGTAAAAATAGAAGTTATGGGTGGAGACATAGGACTAGTTGGTGAAATTAAAAATAGACCTGGCAAATGTGAAAGGAAAACAAATCAGTTTCCATCGGATTGTTCATTCACAATGCGAGGTGATTGGGAGCATATTACTAAGAGCAAATCAGGAGAAGAAATAGAATCATTATCTCTTACTACATCCATATATCGGAGAATAGAAGAAAATGTATCTGATAAAAATTCTGAATTACAAGAGAGACTTACTAAAGCACTGGAATATTCAGAAAATGTAAAAAAGTCTTATGAATATGATAAGGAATATTTACTGAAACCTCAAATTATGAATTTAATTGATAAATTAAATGCAATTCAAATAATTTACAATAACAATGTAAACGATTCCGCTGTAGAAGATGATGTTTTACGTTTATTAGTCTCAGTGGAAGATTACAAAGATATTTATCGAGGTTATTTACAAAAACGAATTCATTCTGCAAACAGACCTTGAAGAGTTAACTTGAAATCAGACAATTAAATATGATGAAGTTTTCACCTGTCACTATTATAGGCTTACTATTTATTAGAATCTATACGGCTCCTGCTATTGCTCCTACTATTGCATTAAATGAGGAAAATAATGGAAATGCCACATTTAATGTTATACTTCCTAGTAGTGAAGTAATTCAAGTAACCCTATCAATAAAATTAATGAAACATGTAAATCCTCCCGATGAATCACTTGATATAATAACACCATCATTAGAATCAACAACAACAACAGCAACAACTGCAACAACATCCGATGAGCAAATCACACAATCAGAAGATTCTAGTAAAAACTATGTTACTGTTGAAGAAGCGATTGAAGGATTAAGACTTGATTTAATTAGAAAAGAAAAAGAAATTGCTGGTTTTATCGAAAGTGAGAATATATTCTACCGTCATTTTCAATTGGAACATAGTGATGAAGAAAAAATCAAAATACGATGTTCATATGATAGCAATTTTTAAAAACGAATGCTGAAAATAAATTGTCTTGAATATATGGAGGTTGAAAGTCAAAGAATTTTGAGGAATGGTGAAATGGAAAAGTTTACTAGCCATGACTCATCCTATACATCAGATTTGGTGATAATCGATGTGAATAAATTGAAACAAACATATCACATGTAAATATATTAAACATTAATTTAAAATAGAAAAGGAAAGAAGTTGAAAAGTTAGAATATGTAGAATTATGATAAGAGTTTTGTATATTAATTAGAACTATTTATTTGAAATTGTGAAATAATCTTATTTTATTGAATAAAAGAAATAAGTTTTTTTTTATTTTAGAATTTCTGTTTTATTTGTCCATGAATTATGTTGGTTTGAAAAACCCAGCCATTTTACAAATACTTTATCTTTATTTGTTTTTAAAATTTTCTCAATCAGATACATATTATTATGTTTTACTTTATTTAGTTCTAGTTCATAGAATCCTCCTGCCATAGGTTGACCCTGATAATCTTCAAGTAAGTATGTTTCGGAGTTTGTATTTTGAATTTTTCGTATTTTAAAAATTTCAGTTGTCCAATTTGGTGTGTAACCTTTTCAAAAACATGTTTGTATTTACTTATTCGCACATTATCGCCTATTTTGTATTTGCCTTCGGTAAATTGTTTAATATGTGAATATACAGTCGAGAGTAAATATTTAGAATTTTGTTTTGTAACATCATATGGTCGCAATTTTATTGTACGATGTTTTTTATGATTATATTCATTAATTAATTGTTTTACTATATGAATCCATTTATAAGAGCCATTAAGACTAAAACTTTTCCACATCATATTTTTTAAAGTCCTATTAAAACGTTCAACTATTGATGCTTTTAAAGAACTGTATGTAGAATAATGATTTATGTGATTTTTTTGCATTAAATCTTGAAATATTTTATTAAAGAATTCAGTTCCATCATCTGTTTGAAGATTTTCAGGTTTTCTGCCAGTTTTGAAAATTATATTCATTGCTTTAGTAACCTCTTTACCAGTTTTGTTTTTAATTGGAATTGCCCAACCAAATTTTGAAAATGTATCAATTACTGTTAAAAGATAACGATAATTTTTATTAGATTTCGCATATGCACCCATTTCAACTAAATCAGCTTGCCAAAGATCATCAAAACCCTTAATAATAACACGTCGTCTGAGGAAGTTTTTTCGAGCTGGTCTATGTAATTCATTGACAACATCATTCTTACTCATTTTGATGCAACATGTTTATGTTACTATTAGTTATATATGTATATATATATATATATATATATATATATATATATATATATATATTAACATTCACTCATACTTTGGCTCAGTATTTACTTTAAAAGGTTTAGTAATAATTGTTTTGTTTTCATCGTTCTTTTTTGCATCTGCTATAATTTTTAAATGGTTAAATATAAAAGTTTCAAATGTTTCATATTTTTCTAGCAAAGCTTTTTGTTCTTTTTGCAAAATATCTATTACAAGCTTAGCCTTATTCTCAATTCTATCATCAGTATAACCTTTTGTTGCAGCATCATTTTTCTGAACAGGTTGATTAAGATGAACAATTCGTTTATTTTGGATATCATAATCATTTTTCTCATTCAATATAAATCCAATTCCATAAGGTCCAGTTGGTCCAATAGGTCCTGATGGTCCAATAGGTCCTGCTGGTCCAATAGGTCCTGCGGGTCCAACAGGTCCCAACAATCCTCGTAAAGGTTTTCTAACTGGATGACCAGTACGACCAAACTTATCTATAGGCATATTTACAAATGACGTGAATTCTTTATAATTATTCCTTTTATTGTATAATATTTGCCTCTCTCAACTCATTCAAAATACTAATAATTTCATTATTATGATTATTATGACCGCCTTTTTGAGAGTCTACTAACAGCTGCAATCTATCAACTAGCTCATTTGGATCATCCCATTGCTAAAATGATCTGTATAAATATGTCTTAGGTTCATATCATCCTGTTTGAAAATTATTAAAAAGTTTGCATTATCTCGAATAAGATGTTTTGGAATATGAGTATAAGATTGACATAAGTAAAAACTATCAATATTATTGTGACGACGCATACAAAAGTATTTTCGAATATTATTTTGTTTATCACATACTACATCATCGAAAATAAATATAGAATGTGATTTTGCTTCTTCAGGCGGAATTATATCACTATTGTTAGAATAAGTGTAGTATCCCAGTTCTGGTATTGTTGCCATAACTTGATTAAGAAATTCATATTTTGGTTGATGTAGAGATTTAGAATATATGTAAATATTTTCAAATTTCAATCCATTGGGTTGTTCCAATAAGCTCAATACAACATTTGTTTTTCCACAATTAGATGGCCCTACTATTAATCCCGTATACTATTTGGTAGCAGTCCACCATGCTTTTTTGGTTTACAATCGTTTTCTTCTATTTTTATATCTAAATTATTGACAGGTAAAGATTTGTGTTGTTTAATGAATTTCATCTTAACTACTGATAAATTTCCATCATAAGCTCTAAATTTATATATTGAAATGTTAAAACAACACATTTATCATTCATAATTAGTTAATCCTCCTATAATGATTGATTATAATAAAAATTATATCAGTCAAGAAAAAGCTGTTAAAGGAGAAGGTATTCTGAATAAAATTATAAATAATTTGCCAGTTGAATTATAGGGCCCATACACGACACATGCATGCATGCGCAATCATGTGATTGCGCATGCAGATTGACCGTGTATGGTGTTGATTGTGTGGTTGCACATGCTGATTGTGTGATTTCAAAAAATTTTGATATTTTTTTGTTTGTGCATGCATGCATGTGTAATGTGTGGTGAAATAACTCATTTAAAATTTATTTTCGTGTGGTAAACTAGTAGCTAGTGTGTATAAAAAACTGCCGAAAGTTGTAAACATGAAATTTTGGAACGAATTCTTGGAACTATATAAAAGTTTTCCAGTTTTGTGGCTAGTGAAGGGATTATAAGCGATTATAATTGCAATACACGCAGCGTCTGACATGATTGAAATTTCAAATTAAATGAAGAATGTGCAATTTGCATGTGTCGTGTGTAGAGCAGCCATGATTGGGCAATCAATGATTGTACATGCATGCATATGTGGTATATGGGCCCCATTACATTTACCTGGTGGTTATCAATTATGTGGACCTGGTACAAAACTACAAAAAAGATTAGCCAGAGGTGATCCTGGTATAAACCCATTAGATTCAGCTTGTAAAGAGCATGATATAGAATATTCTAAATTTCAAAATATTGAAGATCGACACATTGCCGATAAAGTTTTAGCAGAAAAAGCTTGGAAACGTGTGACTGCTAAAGATTCCAATTTCTTAGAACGAACGAACGCTTTATTAGTAACAAGCGCTATGAAAGCTAAAATTAAATTAGGAATGGGTGTAAAAACACGAAAAAGGAAAATTAAAACAACTGTAAAGTTATTTCAAAAAGCCATAAAAGATGCTAAAAAATGCTATAAAATTACACAAACGTAGTAGCAATAATGATGCTATAAAATTGGCACTTCATGTAGCGAAAAATGTAATTAAGCGAAAAAGGGGTGTATCACCTAGAATTATTTAAGTACAGTATTTTGGAATTATACCATTTCTGGTACCTCTTTTTGCTGGATTATCTGCTGTAGGAGCATTGTCTGGCGGTGTAACAGGAATAGTTAAACCGATAAACGATGTCAAGAATGCAAAACAAGATTTAATTGAGAATAAACGTCATAATCAAACAATGGAGAGTATTGCAATGGGTAAAGGCTTATACCGCAAACCATATAAAACAGGTTTAGGGTTGTATTTAAATCCACAGTCAAAAAACTATAAAAATTCTACCCAGGAGACCATTAAGCGATATTGATTTACATAAATATTCAAAATTTATACCTCATTTTCGATTTCGAGGGTTATTTATGCGAAATAGTTTACCAGTAAAACCACTAAATAAAGAGTGTGGTATTGTCAATTTAGATGAATCATCAGGTTCTGGTACTCATTGGGTAGCATACAATAAAAACAAAAATGTTGTAACATATTTTGATAGTTTTGGAAACTTACAACCACCTATTAATTAATTAAATATTTAGGTTATAATTTGCAGTATAACTACAACTCTTATCAAAACTATAATACCATAATATGTGGTCATTTATGTCTAGCTTTCTTAAATCAGTTGTTATAATAATAATAATTATTTAAGTTTTTGAAAATGAATAAAAAGAAATGTTTAAAATAAATAAGCTCATTGTTTCTTTGTTAATAATGTCATTCACATTGAGATTTACAGAAAATAAATCTGTATTAACTACAGATTATTTTCCACCTTTAGAATTAAGTGGTGATTATGTTTGCGGTCTTGTTGAATTATTTACTTATAATTCTATATCAAATATTGATATTCACAACAATATCATACAAATTGATGATAAAATAATTGAAATACCTATAGGCTCATATTAAATTAATGATATAGCTTCATATTTACAAAATGCTATTGATTTATTATATGATGGGGTAGAAGATATTCAACTGGTTCCCAACAATAATACAATAAAATGTGAAATAATGTGCTCTAAAGATAGTGATTTTGATATTACAAGTTCGGTGGGAAAGCTTCTTGGTTTCAGTAAATGAAAATTGGTCGCTAATGAATGGCATTCATCAGATCTACCAGTAAATATATCAAATGTCAACACTATACATGTTCAATGCAATATCATACATGGGTCATATATGAATAATAAACAAGTGCACACATTACACGAATTTTGTCCAGAAGTTAGTCCAGGCTATAAAATAAATGAAATTCCCATAAAAGTGATCTATTTACCAGTGAATACTAACCGAATAAGTTCTATAACACTAAGACTAGTAGATCAAGATAATAACTTGATAAATTTTAGAGGGGAAGCAATAACTATTCGACTGCATTTAAAGCCTTGAAATGCTTCTGTATAATATAAATAAATATCAATCAAAAAGTAAAATAAGCATCAATACATCAAAAGGATTGAACCGGTTAAGACCTAAAACAGGTGGACAACTTAAAAAACCTTTGACATCAGCCAATAATTTTTTTAAAAAATCTCTTGGATTAAAATTAAAATGAGTGAAATATTAGATATATCCCAAAGCATTAGCTATGATGAAAGTATTTCAAAAATTGTATACCATACTTATTCACCATTTCAACAATCATTTAAAAACAATGACGTCATACAAATATCAATTCAACATCAAAATCTTAATATATTACCAAGTAAAAGTTTCCTGTAAATAAATTAGTTTAAAAAAAAAAAAAAAAAAAAAATTGTTTTGATGACACGGAGAATTCCCTTAAAGCAGTTGATCTTCGGAAAATAGAAATTTCGGTACTGACGTCATAAATTAACATGGCGGTCATGGTCATTGATATGGAGTTAGGTTTAAATAATAGAGATAGCAAACAGATGATCGGCTAATTATATTTTTTTGCAATATACTGGAGAGTACCGGCGAATGGGGTAGTATGGCGCAATAATTATTGATTAAGTAATTTTATTCGTTTTGTTGAGGAAAATTATTTTCATTTAATTATTTACAAATTGTAAATAATTAAAGAATGCGTAAAATTTTCATGGGTCCGCATTAGGGTGCGGATAAAGGAAGAGTAAGTTGCGCAGTACTATGTACCACCAATATAGTATAAAAATCTACGAATTATTTTATATGATATAAATGCTCATCAACTGTATAAATTAATTAAGTGGTGATTTTTTTGAAAATGGTGAATAAAAAAATCTGATTTTTTCTTCAGCTACATTATGACACGCAAAATTACTATTTTGTCGAGTAGGAATGGATGACAAGATCCCCCCCCAAACCGGCGTGCTAGCTTGAGCAATACAGCTAGGCGTGTAAGTCATCCGTATCAGAAATTAAGTTTTCTGAAATTAATTCGTACCGGGGGTTAATCAAGATTGGTTCGACTTGGTTCGATTTTGATATTACAAGTTCGGTGGGAAAGCTTCTTGGTTTCAGTAAACGAAAATTGGTCGCTAATGAATGGCATTCATCAGATCTACCAGTAAATATATCAAATGTCAACACTATACATGTTCAATGCAATATCATACATGGGTCATATATGAATAATAAACAAGTGCACACATTACACGAATTTTGTCCAGAAGTTAGTCCAGGCTATAAAATAAATGAAATTCCCAGAAAAGTGATTTATTTACCAGTGAATACTAACCGAATAAGTTCTATAACACTAAGACTAGTAGATCAAGATAATAACTTGATAAATTTTAGAGGGGAAGCAATAACTATTCGACTGCATTTAAAGCCTTGAAATGCTTCTGTATAATATAAATAAATATCAATCAAAAAGTAAAATAAGCATCAATACATCAAAAGGATTGAACCGGTTAAGACCTAAAACAGGTGGACAACTTAAAAAACCTTTGACATCAGCCAATAATTTTTTTTAAAAATCTCTTGGATTAAAATTAAAATGAGTGAAATATTAGATATATCCCAAAGCATTAGCTATGATGAAAGTATTTCAAAAATTGTATACCATACTTATTCACCATTTCAACAATCATTTAAAAACAATGACGTCATACAAATATCAATTCAACATCAAAATCTTAATATATTACCAAGTAAAAGTTTCCTGTAAATAAATTAGTTTAAAAAAAAAAATTATTTTGATGACACGGAGAATTCCCTTAAAGCAGTTGATCTTCGGAAAATAGAAATTTCGGTACTGACGTCATAAATTAACATGGCGGTCATGGTCATTGATATGGAGTTAGGTTTAAATAATAGAGATAGCAAACAGATGATCGGCTAATTATATTTTTTTGCAATATACTGGAGAGTACCGGCGAATGGGGTAGTATGGCGCAATAATTATTGATTAAGTAATTTTATTCGTTTTGTTGAGGAAAATTATTTTCATTTAATTATTTACAAATTGTAAATAATTAAAGAATGCGTAAAATTTTCATGGGTCCGCATTAGGGTGCGGATAAAGGAAGAGTAAGTTGCGCAGTACTATGTACCACCAATATAGTATAAAAATCTACGAATTATTTTATATGATATAAATGCTCATCAACTGTATAAATTAATTAAGTGGTGATTTTTTTGAAAATGGTGAATAAAAAAATCTGATTTTTTCTTCAGCTACATTATGACACGCAAAATTACTATTTTGTCGAGTACGAATGGATGACAAGATCCCCCCCCCCAAACCGGCGTGCTAGCTTGAGCAATACAGCTAGGCGTGTAAGTCATCCGTATCAGAAATTAAGTTTTCTGAAATTAATTCGTACCGGGGGTTAATCAAGATTGGTTCGACAATCGAGATTAAGGTGAAAATATTTACAAAACCCTTGCTCAGCAACAAATATAGAATGGCGCTTAAAATATAGGCGATGAAAACAAGAATTTGGAGAATTGTCCTATACAGAAAAATATTGCATTTTGTAGTTAAGTAATATTAACTGCACGACCCTTAAACGTTAAAATATTTTAAATTTGTTTTAGTTTATTTCAATTTTGATTTGTTTTGAATATTTATGGGATTTATATCATAAGAATAATGGTTAAATTCATAAAGAATCTTGTTTGACACTCGAACAAATAGTTGTACACTATAGATTTGAAAACAAGTGAAATTATGAAATTGATTATTATGTTATTTATTGTCATCTAGTCTTATTTATTTTAATCAACATTAAGAAGTTTTTGAACGTAAATTGTATATTAATGTTAAATTGCTAATGTTGGTAAAATAATGTTTAAAAGATATTAGAAAAATTATTAAATTTTGAAATAGTATTGAACTTGAAAACTATTTGTTATACAGAAAAGTATCATCATACAATTTTAAATTTAAAAATAAAATAAAAAATATTAAAGTGAAATATATGGTATTATGGTTTTACACTAATTCATACATATATCCTTCTTTTAAATAAAAATAAATTAATAAAATAATTCGGAAAAATGACACAAAATATATATGTATTTTTTTTAATGGTATAGTTATTATAGTAGATAAATATTGGAAAATTTACTCGGTTCAAAAGTACTCTACAGTATAAGCAAAATATTAATATCGATTGTATTTTGTTAATAGAATTCTATTTGTTAATTTCAAATTGAAATTAAAAAAAGTAAAAGTTTAGCTTATTGAATTATTTTAGAAATATATATATAGCTTATTAAATAGTTGAAAATATAATTATAAAAAAATGAAATTTAATATTTGTCAGCTGAGGAGCTGCAATTCGAATATGTTAGTCGCAGAATAGAACCGAAAGGTTTGAATGCGCAAATTAAATTAAAAGATTGTTTGGATAAAGAAGAAAAAGGTTTGATTAATTCACCTGAGATTTATCCATTTGAAATAAGAATAACGTCGGAAATAGCCAAACTTACGGGTTTAATAAATGATTTGTGTAGTGAAGCAACAAATGCACGGAGAATTAATGATGAAAATAAAATCGTTGAAACTTATTCAAGATTTATTCATTATATTCGTAGGCTTGTTATGTTACAAACATCATATCCACATCAAGTAAATAAAATTGATTGGTTAATTGATTTATGTGACAAAGAAAAAAATAAAAATTATGAACAATTAGGAGCCGCGGGAGGCGAAATTGATTTAAGAGAATTATTGGGAGATATTGATGTAGGTACAAATATTAATATAGATTTGAATAAAACTATAGATATGAGGGAGAAAAATGATATTATTGATATGTCGGATTTATTGAAAAAAATTAAAATGCTAGAATTAGAAAATGAAAAGTTAAAAAATATTTTAAAAGGTAATGGAAGTGGTAATAAAATTAATTATTTACCAGTCATTAAAAATAGTATCAATGAAAATAAAAATCCAGTCAAAAATTCGGTTAGAAATAGCAATCATTTTCAAGAATTTCATAATAGAAATCCAAATAATAACAATTTTCAAGAATTTGATACTAGAAATAATAATAATTTAATTGATTTTCCAACTACAAATAATAATAATAATAATCAAAAGTTTTATAATGGAAATCAAAAGAATAATTTTAGTCGTAGACATGTTGGTTATAGTTCACCACCAGTTGGTAATAATAGACCAGGTGGTAATCTACCAAATGTAAATTCCATTAATTATCAATATGTACAATCTGTACCAAATAACAATTTTGGTCAAAATAGTTTTAGAAGGGACATAATTAAAGATTGGGGTTTAGTTTTTGATGGTTTGTCTTCAGTTGACGACTTTATTTTTCAAGTTCAAGCATTACGAATGCAAGATAACGTACCCTGCGAACAATTAACTGCTGCATTCAATCGTTTGTTAGTCGGAAAAGTAAAAACTTGGTACTTCCAATTCGTAAGAAGATATCCAAATTTTGATTGGGAACTTCTAAAAAGATGTTTATTAGATGAATTTTCTGAAGTAGTAGATGAAGACGAGAGATACGTTAGAATGCTAGAGAGAAAACAAAAACAGGGTGAATCATTTTTAAATTTCTCACAAACAATGATGGGTCTAAATTTTCAGTTAAAAAATCCAATTTCTGAATTCAGATTGGTACAAATCTTAAAGAAAAACATCAATCGTCGTATATCTCAATTCTTCTAGAACGAGCAAATAATAACGTTATCAGAATTACGAAGTCACTGTAGAAAAGCTGAAACATTTTATAAACGTGATAGTTATTATAGGGTTAATGAGTTGAATATGGAAGAAAATTTATTCGAAAATTGTCAAAGTATAAATCAATCGGTTGAAGTGTTTTATCTGAAAATTAATAATAAATTTGAATATGAAATTAAAAAAGTAGATAATAAATCGAAATTTAATGTAAAATCAACAAATGAATTAACTTGTTGGAATTGTCTAGAAAAAGGTCACAGATATGTAGATTGTGAATCCGAAACGTGGCATAAATTTTGTTATGGTTGTGGTAAAAGGGACGTACTGGAATTTAAATGTCCAAAGTGTACTCCGGAAAACTGATTAGTGGATGCATCGGTAGTCCGGAAAACGTCATCCAGTCGAAAATAATTTCCGGTGAAAATATAAATAATATTAGTAATAATTTAGAAAATAAAAATCGCAATGTAGATATTAATAATTAAAGTTTAGTAAATACTAATGAATTTGTAGTAAGTAAGGAAAATTTAATTAATTATAATGAAATGATAAATAATAATAATGAAAATTTAAATAATTATAGCAATGAATCTGAAGCTATAAATTAAAATATTAAAATAATGAATAGAAATCAGATAGAAAATAATAATAACGAATTATTAAATACGAAAAAATCCTTACGTGAACGAATTTTAAATTATGAAAAGGTACGCGCTCGTATATTTGAAAATAAAAATGAATTAGAAAATTTAACTAAAATACGTGAAAAGAATAGTAAATCTGCAAATAGATGTAGAAGTTATTATAAAAATTTAAAATTAGAGAAGCGAAAAATTATATCTTCAATCATACATATGGAGTATGATTCTAGACCATATCTGAAAATTAAAATTAGTAATAAAAATATAATTGGTTTGTTAGATTCATGTGCATCAGTGTGTTGTTTAGGTACAGGGTGTATGGATTTAGTAGAAGATTTAAAACTTAAAATATATAAAATTAATGAAACCATACACACAGCTGATGGTAATAAACAAGTAGTATTAGGTTATGTTACTGCACCTGTTACCTATAAAAATAAAACAATAAATTTCAAATTATATTTAGTACCATCTTTGCAACAAGAATTATATTTAGGAATAAATTTTTGGCAACTATTTAAATTATCCCCAGTATTTTCATAAATTTCAGAAATAACACTTCCAAAAATCGAAGATATTAATAGTTATCCATTATTTGAAAAGGAAGTAAACAAATTAGATATTTTAAAAGAAAAATTTCCTTCATTTTTAAAGTTAGGATTAGGGCAAACACATTTGTAAGAACATCGAATTGAAGTTGGTGATGTAGTACCAATAAAACATTATCCTGTATCTCCACCAATTCAAGATTTGATGTACAAAGAACTAGACAGAATGCTAGAAATGGGTGTAATAGAGGAAAGTAATAGTGCGTGGAATTCTGCAGTGGTATTAGTGAGGAAGTCTGGAAAAGTTAGGTTGTTTTTTGATTCTCGTAAAGTGTATCAAGTAACAAAGAAAGATTCATATCCATTGCCTAATATTGGTGGTTTATTATCGCGCTTTGAAAAAACTGAAATTATATCCAGTATAGATCTAAAAGACGCGTTCTGGCAGATCTCATTAGAAAAAGAATCTCGTGAAAAAACAACTTTCACAGTAACTGGTCGACCTTTGTATCACTTTACACGTATGCCTTTTGGGTTGTGCAACGCTTTACACGTATGCCTTTTGGGTTGTGCAAGGTTATGTAGATTAATGGACAAAGTAATTCCTGGTCAATTACGAGAACAAGTAACAAGTTTATCTTGATGATTTACTGGTAACTTCATCCAATGTGGAATCACATTTTGAAATTAGCAAAATGTTTACAAATCGCGGGCCTTACAATTAATGTTGAAAAATCTAAATTTTTCATGAAGCAAGTTAAATATTTGGGTTATATAATTGGTAGTGGTCAATTGATACCAGATCCAGAAAAAGTATCTGCTATTTATGATTTTCCAGAACCTAAAATAGTAAAGCAGATACGTAGGTTTTTAGGCATGACGGGCTGGTATCAAAGACTCATTCCCAATTATTCAAATATTTTAGCTCCAATATCTGATTGTCTTCGTGGTAAAAAATTAAAGTGGTCCGAAGAAGCTGGTAAAGCTTTTGTAAATATTAAAAATATCTTGTTATATGAACCTGTATTAGTACACCCAGATTTAAAAAAAAGATTTTATGTTGAAACAGATGCGTGTAAAAGTGGTATCGGGGTCGTATTATTTCAAAAACACGATGAAGCAAAGAACATCCCATTGCTTTTATGTCCAAATCAAAATGGCCCACTACTGAACAAGAATGTTACGCGGTGTTAGAAAGT
Organism: Rhamphomyia laevipes; assembly: GCA_963920725.1. Taxonomy (NCBI): domain Eukaryota; kingdom Metazoa; phylum Arthropoda; class Insecta; order Diptera; family Empididae; genus Rhamphomyia; species Rhamphomyia laevipes. The sequence continues at coordinate 86,829,247 of OY987255.1, forward strand.
ATTAGGAAATTTAGACCTTATATAGAAGGCCTTCCTTTTAGTGTCATCACCGATCACTCGAGTCTGCAATGGTTGATGAACAATAAAGACCATCATTGTAAATTGTTTAGAAGTTTAGTTTAGATGGTGTTTAAAGTTGCAGGCTTTTGATTTTGATATTGAACACAGAAAAGGATCACAAAATATCGTACCAGATACTTTATCGCGGTCATTTGAAATAGATGAAATACAGTATCGCACACCTGACATAGATCTTAGTTCTCCATATTTTCATAATGATGAAAAGTATGAAGAAATAAAATCTACTATTCGTCAGAATCAGGAGCGATTACCGGATTTATGTATTTCAGATGATTTCGTGTATAAACGTACTCTGTTTAGATAAGGCGATCCAGAATCAGAATCAATATTTGATGTACCTGAAATAATTTACAGCGATAATGGTTCACAATTGATATCGAAAGACTTCACGAAATTTTTAGAAGGGTATGGAATTAAATCCATGAAAACTGCTATTTATTCACCGTCATCGAATAGTAGTGAAAGAGTGAATAGTTCCATTTTTTCAGCTATTAGAGCATATCTTGATAGTAACCAAAAAAACTGGGATAAAAATTTAAATAATATCGGTAGTGCTTTGAGAAATACAATCCATTAATCAATAGGTACTAGCCCATATTTTGTATTATTCGGTCAACATATGGTAACTCACGGCGAGAGCTATAAAATATTGAAAAATTTAGATATGTTGAATAATGAAGATGTAGATATATTACCACCAAATTCAGATTTAGAAATAATTAGAAAAAAAGTTTTAAAATTTTTTGAAAAGACACAAAATAAAAGTCGACAATATTACAATCGAAAATGTAAAGAAATAAGATATGAACCTGGACAAGTAGTTTATCACAGAAATTTTATACAGAGCGAAAAATTTAAAAATTTAAACGCTAAATTATGCAAAAAAATTATTAAAAGTAAGATTGTGAAAATAATAGGCCGAAATATGTATCAACTAGAAGATATGGACGGAAATACGATTAAAAGTAAATATCACAGTAAAGATATTCGGTATGAATGGCAATTATAATCAATAGTTAATTAAGTTTAATTGAAAGAGTAATTTTATATAACTAGTAAATATTTTAATTGATTTTGAATCAATAATTTAATTTGAATTTTGCTTAAAATATATAAATATACATAAATAAAGTTGATCTCAGGGTCAGTGGTGGAAACCCCACGTTTTTAAATCATAAATTTATCCGTTTTCAGCTTCAATTTATATGCTACATAGTAATATAAATTGAACATGCCCTGTTGCAGTTGAGATTTCATTTTATGGAAAAATTATTATTATTATTTTTTTGTTAAACAAATAGCAAATTCCAATATTTATATTAATTTTAAATAGGAATTTATCTCAAAAAATAATATTCTTCGAAATATAGATAGTATAAATGAATATAGAGAATAATATTATTAGAATTGATAAAATGTAGCGCAAAAAAAATCCATTTGTACTTAGCTTAAACTAAGTCGTAATTTAAAATCTACTCCAATAATTAATGATCGGGATTTCTTTAAAAAAAAGTAAAAATTACCGACAGGTGGCGTTACCCTACCTAATGAGGGATTTTTAAAGGTCAATTAAGATAAAAATTATATTTTTTCTTCTGGTTTTAAGATTGAACAGAGATAGTCATCTTGTGGTGTACCACATGGTACACCCTGTAATAATATTTCAAAATGCAACATGGTGCACCCAGTATTTAATATTTTAAATAAAGTCAATTTTGTCAAATTGACAAAATTAATCAATTAAACATTATTTATTAATTAATTATTAATTTAAATATAAAATGCTTAATTAGCAATTTTGCTAATTAAGCATATTGATTAATAAAATATTAAAGGTGAATTACCTAAATGCATTTTAAAATATAAGTAATTCGAGATATGCGTCCGGTCAATCGATTAAATCAAATCATATAAATAGGGTGAAAATCGATTGTAATTTATTAGAACAATTTTGATCACCAGAGCGATAAGTTGTGATTAATTGATAAATTATTAAATATAAAGTTGTACTACCAACTGAAATTAATAAAGTTTTAAAATAACAATTGCACTGGTTTTACTTCATCAAAAATAGGTACTCCTGATCAAAACCCCCCACCAGTGGTAAGGTTTTGGTCACCATAAACAGAAGAAAGCATAAAGCAGATTAACGGTATATGTGGATATACCATAAGGTAAAACTCAGAACCACGACATATAGCACAGCCGGTAGGATATGGCGCAGCCGGTGAAGCAGAAAGTACGTTTCTTTTGAACCATATACGTTCACAAAAATCTCTAGCAAAGTGGCTTAAATGCAGCGTTTACGAGGCATAGTATTGCTTTATTAATGAGATTTTTTTTCTTCCAATAAGGTGCATGTAGAACCTCTGAACGTGATTTTAGAAAAGGAGCCATCAGCCGGTCCAAGGCCAATCAGCATAGAAGAATATAGGAAGAGAATTGAATCAAAAAAAATTTCAACTACACCAGCACCAGTTAGCGGTATTAAAACAAAGGGAGGAATAATAAAATAGACGAAAAGACAAATAGCAGAGGAGTACAGGTTGCTACGTCTTCCAACCTGCAGCAAAGAAGAAGCAGTACAACGTAGAAAAAAAATTAAGAGCTTAAGGGATATTCTGGAGGAGCGAAAAAGAAGAAGGAAGATTTTAAATTAGTAGTCAGTTAGGTTTAATAATGGAAAATTTAGTTAGATACGACGAGTTAAATTATTTTTGTATGTTTTTTATTGAAGAAAATATAATTATTATAATCGAAAGAAATATGGTTGCAGTACTAATCAGCCATAATTAAATAATGATTGATATAAAGAAATAAAACATTTTGGTTTTTGTTTTTTTAAATAAATTTAAAAAAAATGTTATAAAAAATGATTTAAGTACTTCTTAATAAAACTTATTTTTGAAAAATGATTAATAAAAGTTATTGAATTGAGTATTATTATAGACAAATTTTTTCTATTTTTGAAGTCAGTTTTTTTTGAAAAGTATTGAATGCAAATTAGCATAATAAAAAATTGTTGAGAACTTTATATATGGACAAATTTTTTATATATATAAAAAAAATATATAAATAAAGTACAATTGAAAAATTATATTTTTTTAAAAAAAAATTGTTGACAAAATACTTTTGTCAAAAAATTAAATGAATGGGAATAAATTTAATAGAGTAATGACTCCTTCACTTTCAATCTTTCAAATCCAGAGATATCTACAAGCTCCAACGAGGGAAGCAAAATAATAGAAATAACTGAACCAATTTCATCAACACCGCATACAGTAGGTAATAGAAAATCGGTTACATTTAAGGGTATAGCAAATAAGAATTTAATGCATAATTATAATACTAGAAATAAAAAACAAAGACAAGCCACAATGCCTGAAACAAATATAGAGTAAAATTTAGAAGATCAAACTACACCAACTACACAACACATACCCACACAGCACACTACAGAACAAATAAATAATACTAATAGGTTCGTAAATCAGGATAATACATATAAATTAAGGAATAACGTGACATTACCACTAACGACGACCTACACTTTGTATTTAGCGGGTATTCCAAATTTTACAGGAGAAGGTGATAGGGTAGTGTTAGATTTACAAAGATTTATAGAATTAGCTCATGAAGCATATTTTAAAACAGATGAAGTAGACAGACCATCAGTATTGCGACAATTAATCTGGGGCAAACTAAGAAACGGTGCCGCAGATTTATTTCAAGACAGGACAGTAGGTACTTTTAGTGAGTTTAGGGAAATTTTGGAAGTTAATTTCGTGCCTAGAAAATCAGTCGCACAACTGAAAACAGAGCTAGAAGACTGTTTTCAAACAATAGATGAGTCAGTTAACTCATTTGGGGATAGGATAAGTAGAAAATATGCTTGTCTTAAATTAGGAATCATGAAACGATATAGCGTTGAACCAGGTTCTATGCTACAGGAAGCTGAGGAAACAGCTCAACGGGTATTTATCAGAGGATTAAGGTCAGAGACAATCAAATAACATATTTTGGGACAGGATTATAAAAGTTTTACAGAAATATTAAAAGGAACGAAACGTTTTGCAGAACAATTGGATTTAGTAACAACAACACGAAGAATTAATCACACATATGAACATAGTGATAACAAAATAGAGAAAAGTTTTGGGGAATTAGTTACTTTATCAAAAAATAACCAAATTGCCCAAGTACCACATAATACAACAGTGAACAACACTGGTCCACCAACATTTAGGAATAATTCCTATAACAATATAATTCCTAATAGGACTCATTACCCCAATAACAATACTAACCAATTCATTAGGAATACTAATAACCATAACAATCCATTTAGACAAAATCACAATCACGTAACCAATAACAATCCTAGGCCCTTATAAAAGATAGAAAGGAACGGTGGACCAATTAATTGTTTCAAATGTGGGCAACCTGGGCATATTAGTAGAGACTGTAAGAATAATATGCGCTCGAATCAGATAATTAAATGTAACCTTTGTGGAATAGAAGGACATTATGCAGCTACCTACAATGTAAGAAGAAACGCCGCTGCAAAGGTAAACACGTTAACTAACGACTTGTGGTGTGATTGGTGTGATCGTCGAGGTCATTTGGAACTAAATTGTTCTACAAGACAACGTTACCAATAAAGGGTTCAAACTAACGCGGGAAACGACAGGGGAGTGGCGCAAAATACCCGTGAACACTCCTAAAACAGAATATAGGGGCAGGTCCAAAATTATCAAAATTACCAAACATTGGACCTGAAACTTTAGTCACATTACCGTTAGACATAAGTAAAAGAAAAGAAGTAATATTATTAGTAGATACAGGCGCCCAAATCAGCTTGTTAAATAAAAATAGTTTAGCTAAAGTAAATACAATAGATAAAAACAGAAAAATGAAAGTAAGATCAATTCACAGTGAAAGTAACACCTTGGGTACTTGTACAGGAACTTTTTTGACTCCTAGTAAATTAAGTTGTGAGTTCCAAGTAATGGACGATAATTTCCAATTACCAGTGGATGGAATTTTAGGAAATGAATTTTTAGCAGCAAATTGTAACATAGAAGGGCCAATGCAACAGCTACGGTTCTCTATCACAGAGATAAATAAAAAAGAATTTATCGTGCCACTAAGTTTAGGACCAACAACAACAAAAGAACCAGTTAACAATGAAATAAAACAAAATGCGATATCGCCAGAAGCGAGCATTTTTAGTTTTCATAAGGCTCCAGTTTTCGAAACAAATTGTAGTACCAAGGCTGATAACAAGGTGATAACTAGGAACAGCGAATACTTGATTGAAACAGTCTGTAAAATCGAAAACAGTTGTAAAGTTGAGAACAGTTTCAAAGGAACTGATCATTTGATTTGTATCACTGAGGCTGATAACAAGTTCAATAACAGAAACAGCGATAACTTAGAAAATACAAAATTAACAAATGAGAACAGTGCCAAAGGAATTGATCAAATGGGAACACCAAAAAAAGAACAAAGTAATGGTAAATTCAATGAGATAATTTTTACTAAGAACGAACCAATATTTAACAATTCAAATAATGCAATTTTAGAATCAAAACTTTTGGGAATTGTGAACAATAGCAAGGAAACTAATCATGTGAATTATTACACTAATGCTGATAACAAGGTTCCAAATTATTGGACCAGCAACAGCGAATACTTAGGAAAAATAATTCCAGTACATGAAAACAGTTTCAATGATATTGTGCAATTCAGTGTTTCTAAACCATTTCAAAATATAAAAAATAAAAAAATCTGTAAAAATGAAGAAGGAAATGAGATAGTTAATGAAAAATTAATAATTGTTAATGCGGTTAAAATAAATGAGAATGAAATAGAGGATAAAAATGTAGGTAAAAGGCATAAAAAATTGATGAAGAATATTTAGAAGAAATTAAAGTAATAAGTAGAGTAGAACAAATAATTACAGTAGCTTGTGATAAGGTAGGTGAATTTGTATGTGAAAGTGGAGACATTCATTCAGGGGTATTTGTAGGAAATAGTTTAGTTAAGGCTAATAATGGACAGGTACAGATTAGTGTAATAAATGTTAATGAAAATGAGGTTATAATAAAGAATTCAAAAATAAATTAAAAACATATAGAAGATTTTGAAATTTTTGAAATTAATGAAAATAAAGAAGTTAAGAATTCGGAAAACTCAGAGGTGTATGGAGAATTAAAAACACTTTTTGCGGAAGAGTACGCAACATCTGAGAATTGTCCTAGAATGGAATTACTTAAGGAAAAATTGGAATGGGATAAAAATTGGAATGATGAAGAGCGATCAGCAATTGAAGACATTTGTAATGAATCTAAGGATATTTTTTATATGCCAGGTGACCATCTAGGTTACACAACGTCCATAGCACATAAAATACAAATAAAGGAAGATAGTCCACCAATAGCTCAAGCTAATTACAGGTTACCAGAAGCACATAAGAAAGAAATTCAAGAGCAAGTAGAACAAATGTTTGATAATGATATAATTCAACCCAGTCGAAGTGCTTGGAATTCGCCACTTTTGGTAGTACCAAAAAAACCAGGACCTGATGGTAAAAAACGTTTTAGGGTAGTAATAGATTATAGAAAATTAAATGCAGTAACAGTAAAGGATGCATTTCCTTTACCTAGAATCGAGGATATATTACAACAGTTAGGAAATTAACGTTATGTTACCACTTTGGATTTAGCCAGTGGATATCATCAAGTATTAGTTGATGAAACAGATCACGAAAAAACTGCTTTTAGCACAACTCATGGTCATTATGAATTTAAAAGAATGCCATTCGATTTGACCGGAGCACCGGCCACATTTCAAAGATTAATGAATTATGTATTGTCAGGTTTACAAGTACTAAAGTGCTTTGTTTATTTGGATGATATAGTAATTTATGGTCGAAATCTTGATGATCATCAGCAAAAACTAAAAATGGTGTTAGAAAGGCTGAGAGAAAATAACTTGAAACTTCAACCAGAGAAATGCAAGTTTTTAAGGAGAGAAGTAGTTTATTTGGGTCATAAATGTACTGAAAATGGTGTATTACCGGACCCTGAAAAAATTAAAAGTGTAGAAGATTTTCCCACACCAAAAACTACGACTCAGTTGCAATCTTTTTTGGGACTAGTAAATTATTATCGTACTAGCACGCCTAATCTAGCACAAATAGGTGAGCCGTTGTATAAATTGGCTACTAAAAGTAAAAAATTTGTATGGACACCGGAATGCCAAATAGCATTCAAAGGAGTGAAGAAATTATTGGTGGAACCACCATTACTGAAATATCCAGATTTCGACAAACCATTTTTATTGACTACAGATGCATGTAACACTGCATTAGGTGCGGTATTATCGCAAGGCGAAGTAGGAAGTGATTCACCAATAGCCTATGCTAGTCGAGTATTGAACAGTGCCGAACGTAACTATAGCACAATTGAAAAAGAAATGTTGGCTATATACTGGGCAATAAAAAATTACAGGTGTTATCTGTTCGGTAGGGATTTTATTGTCTATACTGATCATAAACCCCTGATCAGCGAATTCAATAAACGAAACCCTGAGGGTCGACTAAACAGATCGAAAATGCGTCTATCTGAATATTCATACAAAGTTCAGTATAAACCAGGAAATCTAAATTCAAATGCTGATGCACTTAGCCGTTTCCCATATGATGAATTAGAAGAGAAAAGTAAGGAAGTTACATTGGGAAATGTAAATGTTATAACTAGAGCGCAGGCTAAAGCTCATCAAGAGGAAAAGGTCGAGGTAGAAATACATGAATCCGATACAGAATCATAAATAGACGAAGAGGGGTTGGAGATTAAGGAAAGCTCGGCACAATGAATAGAATTAACTGATCCAGAGGAAATTAAAATCATATTATAGGAATACCATGACACCCCACTAGGAGGACATTTTGGATTCGTAAAAACCTATAAAAGAGTAAACAGATTTTATTTTTGGAAAAATATGCTTAGGACTATAAGGAAATATATAAAAGCATGCCCTAAATGTCAAAAAGGAAAACGAGGTAAAGTTACAAAAATGGAAATGGCCATAACAGATACGGCAAAGAGACCGTTTGATAAAGTGTATTTGGATTTAGTAGGTCCTTTTCCTATTACCAACAATGGTAACAAGTATATTTTAACATTTCAAGATGACCTAACCAAATTATTGGATTGTGTAGCAATACCCAACATGGAGGCAGTAACAGTAGCAGAAGCTAACTTTACTTTACCAAGGAACTAACTTTACTGGAGAAGTATTTCGAAAATTGTGTAAATTGTTAAAAATTAAAAAGGTTCAAACCACTGCTTATCACCCCCAGTCCAATGGTTCGTTAGAGAGGCGACACGGTCCACTGGTAGAATACCTACGTATTATGGTAAATCAAAATACACAGAGCTGGGATGGATGGTTAGCAGAAGCAGTTTTTTCACTTAACCATACGCCACATGAAGGAACGAAATTTTCGCCACTTTACGCTTTGTACGGATTTTGTGATCCCCTGCCTACAATAATCAAACAAAAACCTGAACCAATTTATAACTATGAGGATTTATGTTCCACAATACGTTACAAATTACAAACTATTCATAAAACTGCGAAGGAAAATTTAATAGCCAGTAAACTGAAAACGAAAAAATATTATGATAGAAAGGTAGTTGAAGAAAAATATTCGAAAGGATATCGTGTATTGCTAATTAACCCTAATAAGCCTAACAAACTAAGTGCAGGTTGGCTAGGTCCATATGAAGTTGTGGAAGTTCCAAACTCTTTAAATACAATTATAAAAGTAGGTAAAAAGCTCAGAAGAATACACAACAACAGAATTAAAAAATGGACCGAAAATTAGATAATTAGTTCTTATATTAAGTGTGTGGTGTTAAATGACATAATAGACTCTTTTAGTCTCTTAATTATTTTATCATTTACAGTTAAAAAAAAAAAAAAAACATACGATACCCCCACCACTATAAAGGTTATCTCATCATTTTTTCATTATTGACTCGAATTGTAATGTTGGCTGGAGAATTGCTTGAAGGTTCCATCCAACGATGTCCAGGTGCAACCTAATCTGTTGATATATATATACGCTCCTATAGCGATATATATAAATATGTCCTCAACCAAAAACCTTAGCAATAAAGCCGCTGGTTTAACATGAATTGGCTAAAGAGCTTAGTTCATTTGGTTGGAAGGAAGGAGAATTTTATTTTAATTTAAGCGAATAGCGTATAATTTAAATAAAACACTGACTTTGAACTCGAAAGTAAAAGTAACTTTATTAATTTGATTTTGCTTCTTATATACCCTAAAATTTAACTACTACATAAATAATTATTAGAATAATTATTTGCTAACGCTAGTGTATTGATCCCTTATTGGAATTCTTAGGAATTTCTTAAATATTCTATATTGTAAATTGACCCATCTATTTTCGGTCATTGCATTTACCATATATGCATATAGTAATATATGCATACATAAAAATATGCATAATATTTAATAAGAATATACATGCAGTCAGTGCATGTATGAAATATTTGTATGCTTAGGTTAGTCATCTATAATTATATTTTTGGAAATTAAATATAACCCTGACCTACACAAAACATATGATGATTAATTCATTATATGTTTTGTGTGCATACATCACACCACCCTTCCTGCGGGAAAAGGAGGAATGTACCCTAAGTAAATTCCTTCTTTCTAGCGTTAACATATATTTTTTCCTATTACAAAATTTTATTTAATTATATATATATTTTATAAATCTTCTTAACAACTTATTAAATTGTATTATATTTTTTTTTTTTTTTACAATATATTTTCTTTTTAAATTTATTAAAACTGTTCTTAACATATTATATATATATATTTTTTTTTCTGTTGTTTAAATTTTTACTTTAAATATTTTCATATAATTTTCAAAAAAAAATTCTTATTCTTACTATTATTATTTTTTTCAAACATAATTCAATAATTCTTATTCTATATATGTGTTTTCTTTTGTACACATATTTTATCATTATATACATTATTTAGTTTTTTACCTTCATATTGTTACTTCAAAAAAATTTTTTTTTTTTATAATTAACTTTTCTTTTTTTTATAATTTTTTCATATTTTATACCCATAAACCTTTCACTTTATATTTTTCCATTTCATATTTTTATCATATTTCACATTATATCTTTTCTCATATTCCTATACTAAATATCTGTAATTGTCCTATTTCTAATTTTCGTATATTACTTATTCAAATATTAAATACTAAAATATTAAATACTAAAATATTATTTATTAAAATACTAAAATATTATTTATTAAAATACTAAAATATTATTTATTAAAATACTAAAATATTATTTATTAAAATACTAATTATTCCTATATTACTTAGTCCTATAGGGTTTCCAGGCGTCCCCTTCCCCCTAATTTTTTTTTTTTTTTTAAATATCTTAACTTTCCGATATTATCATTAAATATACATAATAAGGTTTCAACCTATTCTTATGTACTATTATCTTTTTCCTATTATTTTTAATTTCACAATTAACTCCTTCAGTATTTACTACTTCATATGGACCAATATAATATTGGATCCAACTTCTTTCTATTTTCATTTTTTAGTAGTACTAAACTACCTATTTCATATGTACTATTTCTAACTTTGTAATCTTTATCGAATCTATCTTTTCTTTCTAATTTCTTCTTCCCTAACAATTCCCTAGCGTCCCTATGCGCTACTTGTAATTTATTTTTTAAGTCCTTACTATAATCTTCATAGTTGTATAGTGGTTCTACTTTATTGGTGAGATTTGATGGTAATCTACATTGCTTTCCATAAACTAATTCGTATGGTGTATATTCTGTTTCAGAATGTACAGCTGTGTTGTAACAAAACGTGTAATATGGCAACCATTTATGCCAATCTTTGTGACTCTCTGCAACATACGTTCTTAAATATGCTCCTAGAACTTTATGAGAATTTTCTAAAGCTCCGATACTTTCATGGTGGTATGCTGTTGAAAATAGTTGATCTATTTTTAGCATTTTACACATATCCTTGAAAACATGACTCATAAATTCTGTTCCTTGATCTGAAGCTATTTTCTTTGGTACTCCGTATTTTAAAATGAAGTGTTCTACCAATCCTTCCGCTACAGAATTTGCTTCCTTGTTTTTCAATGGAACATTTTCTATGAACTTCGTCAATTCGTCTTGTATGGTAAGTATATATTTAAAACCTTCTGTTGTTTCGTCTAATGGTCCTACGAGATCTATATAAATCTTCTTGAAACTTGTCTCACTGGTTGAAGTTATGACCATTGGTTGTCTTTTCCTGTTGATGTGTTTGTTTCGTTCATATGTTTCGCAATGTTTAACGAAAGTTGTTATATCTTCCTGCATCCCTGTCCAAAAGTATTTGCATTTAATATTCTTAATCATTCGATTAATTCCTGCATGTCCACTTGTTGGTAATATGTGATAATCGTTGTTGTGATCCTATTTCTGATTCTTACCTCTGCTTTATATTTTATTATTTTTTCCTTGGCCTGATCGTCTTCTTTTTAATTAAATATTACTGTTTGTTTATTTTTAAGTAATTACTTTTATTTATCCTTTTATTCTTTCTTACAATCTACTAATTAAATTAGTCTACTAATAAGTTTATAACTTATTGAATCTGATTGTGTTATAGTTAGAATTAAAAGACAATTGAATATAAAATTTCCACGACTTATATAGTGCTAAATTGCCCTTTCAGCAAATCAATTGTTATTAAACGTTAATTAATTAGTAATATAAATTATTATTACAGCATTGTGCAATCAGACTTTACCACTGTTTCAGTTGCCAATTCAATAATGCTGAACTATCATTTTGATATTACTAAATGCTCCACAAAACAATATAAACAAAGAAAAGGTTATTCACATGTGCATTAAATTATATGCATTATAATATAAATAAATTATGAATGTATTTTTTGTTCATTAACCTTTTCTTTGTTTTATTTATTATTTTGTTGTTATCGCATTAAATATTATTGTTTACATTTTGACTTGTATGTGTCACATATAAGTTAAGGTATTTGCTGATGCGCCTTTTTCGATTTTATTTGAAGGTCGCATTTACTATAACAGAAATGTAAACAATAATATCAGAGCTGGAAACAATGATAAAACGCATTACACAACACCTCCGTTTTCCGCGATAAAAATTATATATAATTTTTAAAAATTTGATATTCAATTCTCTTTCAATTTTTACAACTACATAAATAGATTTATTTCATTTATTATTTAATTAACATAAAAACCTTAAAATTTTATAAATATACAGTATTATTTCATTTTTAAAAACTTAAATAAATGTATTAATAATTTCCTTAATATGAAATTTAAAAATATATATTTTAAAACAATTATTTTTTTTAAAAAGTTAAATAAATATTTATTAATAAATTCTCTTAATGTAAATATGTATATTTTTATTCCATTTTTTATTATTGCAATATAATCATATATATAATTTAATAAACATTTATTTTTAAATATTTTCTGTTATAATATCTTTATTTTAAACATTTTTTTTATAATTTACTTTATTATTATTTTCTTTTATAATTTTTTTTTTATAATTTTAGTGTCATTGATAGTTTTTTTAAGAAAAAATAATTACTAGGTTTTACTTTTAATCAATTTAAAATTAAACGAATTCCATGTATTCAAATTCTTATATATTTAAGTTCTTATATACTCCCTCCCTTTTTCAAATAAAACTATACTAAATATTAATACTAATGATTAAATACAAAACAACCCTTTATTCTAACTTAGTGTCATCTATTGTAAAATATGTTAAACCTAATGATCATTTACTAAATGATCGTTCTTTTAAACGATGTGTGCTACCATATTGTGCAAAACCCTACTGTTAATTTGGAAACAGCATTGAATTGAATAGTTTTTAAATTAAACTTCTATTTCCGGATTCATGAATTATAAATTCATTCAAAGTGCTAGTTGTTATATTTTTATTCTCTACATAATAATAATAAAAAAAATATAAAAAAAAATTAAATTTTGTCGTGCCATAATTTCAAACGATTATTATGGACCTTACGTAGTTTCCCTTTAATTCTTATTATTGTATTAAGTTCATTTGGACATTCCACCACTTCATACGGCCCATTCCAGGTCAAACTGAATTTATTTAATTTCACTGGATTTAACAATAATACCTTATCCCCTATGTTATATGTTGCATTATTAGATTTTTTATCATAATAATTTTTGGATTTTAGTTTACTTTTTATTTGATTTTCACGAGCAAACTTGTGAATTGTTTGTAATTTGAATTTTACAATTTTACTAAAATCTTCGTTATTATATATTGGGTCTACATTACGTTTTAATATTTTTGGTAGTGGGTCACAGAATCCATACAATATGAATAAAGGTGAATATTTCGTACTCTCATGCGGTGTATGATTATGAGTGAACATCCCAACTGCTAGCCACTCATCCCAACTTTGACCATTCTTTTCCACGTTCATTTTCAAATATTCTACTAATGGTCCATGCCTTCTTTCTAGAGAACCATTGGACTGCGGATGATACGCTGTGGTCTCAAGTTTTCGAATTTTTAACAATTTGCACAAATTCCTGAAAAGTTGGCTAGTAAAATTAGAACCCTGATCTGTAATTAGTCGTTTTGGTATCATTGAATATTTTAGAATGATATTTTTGTAAAACGAGTGCGCTACTGTTTTTGCCTCCATATTAGGTAGTGCAATGCAATCCAACATTTTTGACAGATCGTCTTGAAAACTCAAAATATATTTATTTCCGTTATTAGTAATTGGAAATGGTCCAACTATATCCAAATATACTTTATCGAAAGGTCTTTCTGCTGTATCAGTGACTGCCATAGACATTTTTGTCACTTTACCTCTCTTGGTTTTTTGACATTTTGGACAACTTTCAATATACTTCTTTATTGTAAGTAACATATTATTCCAAGTAAAATATCTTTTAATTCTCTTATAAGTTTTAATGGTGCCCATATGGCCTCCCATAGGATTATCATGCTGGTGTTGTTTGATTATGTCGCTTATTTCTGTTTTGTCTATCAGTTCTATTTTACTTGGTGAGTTTTCTGTAGGCTCTGTTGTTTCGTTATCACTTTCCTCATCCTTTTCATCATCGCTTTGTTCTATTTCATTATTTCTTTTTTGTTCTATTCTTGCTTTTTGTCCTCTGGTCAAAACATTAATTTTGAGAATTTCAGTGTCCTGTTGTATACCTATTTCTGATTCTGGAATTCTACTCAGTGCGTCGGCGTTACTATTAAGTTTCCCTGGTTTGTAGTGAATTTTGAAGGTGTATTCTGATAGTCTGATCTTCCACCTATTTATTCGTCCTTCAGGATCTTTCTTATTGTATTCACTTATTAAAGGCTTATGATCAGTATAAACACTAAATTTTCGACCTAATAAATATGCCCTAAAAATTTTTATTGCCCAATAAATGGCCAACATTTCCTTTTCAATAGTAGCGTAGTTTCTCTCAGCCTTTCCTAAAACTTTACTAGCATACGCTATACGAGATAGTACTGCCTCAAGTGCAATGTTACTAGCATCTGTTGTTAAATTAAATTCATTTGTGAAATCTGGATATGTTAACAAAGGGGGATTCACCAAAAGTTTTTTATCTCTTCGAAAGCTGTTTGATGTTAATTGGTCCATTTGAAAGGTTGAGATTTGGTTGCCATTTTGTATAATAAAGCACCACTTGCTGCTAAACTAGGCATAAATGGTCTATAGTAATTTGCCAGACCTAAGAATGATTGCAATTCTTTTGTAGTACGAGGCACTGGGTGCTCTTGCACACACTTAGTTTTTTCGGGATCTGGTTTCACTCCTTCAGATGTGATCTGATGTCCCAGATATACTACTTTCTTTTACATTTTTCAGGTTGTAATTTTAAATTATTTTGCCTTAATCGCTGAAATACTAACTGCAACTTTTCATTATGATCTTCCAGATTTTTTCCATATATCACGATGTCATCCAGATATACGAAACACTTGAAACCTTGAAGTCCCGCTAATACGCAATTCATTACCCTCTGGAAAGTCGCTGGTGCTCCAGTTAACCCAAAAGGCATGCGTTTAAACTCAAAATGACCATATGCTGTGCTAAAAGCTGTCTTTTAACGGTCTGCAGGTTCCATCATAACTTGGTGATACCCACTGGCTAAATCCAAAGTTGTGAAGTACTTAGAACCTCCTAGTTGGTTTAAAATTTCTTCGATTCGCGGCAGTGGAAACGCATCCCCTATTGTGACTTCATTAATTTTTCGAAAATCAATCACTACACGGTGGCGTTTTTCTCCATCAGGTCCAGGTTTTTTTGGGACCACCAAAAGTGGTGAATTCCAAGGACTTTTACTAGGTTGAATAATATCCTCGTTGAGCAATTTTTTTATTTCTTCGTTTATTACTTCTTTATGGCATTCTGCTAGTCTGTACTGCCTACTATTAATTGGTTTGGTGTCAACCTTGACTGGTACAGAGTGTGTAATATGGCTGACGCAACTGAGTTTATCGCCAGGCAAATGAAAAATATCGTAACTGTCTTCACAAATTTGGGTTAAAGCTTGTTCCTCTTCTTTGTTCATATTTTCCGGTTTACATAACGTTTCTTTTAACTTAGTGATTTTCTTTCGTATTTCAATTTTTTCATTATGTGTTTCGAATAAATGTCTAATGTAACAGACGTTGTTGTTGTTATTCATGTCCATTTCTTGCTGTTTATCCCAGTTGTGTAACTCATGTATATTAAATTCAGATAATGGATACACCTCAGGTTCAAATTCTGGAAGGATTTGATCCTTAAGAGTAATGTTCACCATAGGTATTGATATTTTACCATTTTTTACGATATTCACACTATTGCCTATATAAATTCCATTTTTAAATTGTCTACCTATACTTAGTATTTCTCCTTTATTCTTCACAGGTATCTCAACAATTTTTTCCGTACGTGCAGGTATGATAATTTGTGATAATTTTGGGTATTTCGTATGTTTTTGTTGTTCATTTTCCAAGCTTTGTTCATTATCTCCCTTAATGTTATTATGATTATTCAAAATTTTGATATCTTCTATTGTTGCACTTAATTCCATATTACTTTCGACCTTACTACCGATTTTCTTATTATAATTTATCTCTCTAATAATTTCTTTATCCTTACTTTTATTTTCAATATTATTTTCATCAATATTCGACTTAACTTTATTATCAACGTTATTATTATTTATATTTTCATTTTCAATTCTACTAAACTCAACTTCGACATTAATATTACTACTTTTCTTTATATTCTCATTTTCAATTTTATTACTTGTGAAATCTTTCATGCAACCGTAACTTTTTCTCATTTCTTTCTCACCAATTAAATCTTTGGTATCAAAATCTGCTGAATATGCATTATTTATAGGAATTGAAAATTCATTTTTATTATTAGATGTTATTGGAAATTGTAGAACCCTTCCTGGTCCTAGAACATTGCAATTTTCCGCTAGGAAATCATTACCCAAAATTCCATCTGCTGGTAACGAACAATTATCACCAACAACTTGGAATTCGCATCGAAATTTCTCTGGTGTTAAAAAATTACCAATACACTTCCCTAAAGTTTCACTGCTGTTGTGAACAGTTTTTATTGTTGTTTTTTGCTCTGCACAAATCTTTGTTTTTTGACTAATTCTTTCTCTCTTTAATAGGCTTACTTGAGCTCCAATATCAATTAATAATGTGACCTTATTGTTGTTGGCTATGTCCAACGGCATGGTCACCAAAGGTTCATACTGGTGATTTTTCGCCAGTACACGCCAGTACATTGCTGAACGATTTTTGAAAGGACAATTTGTTGCTATATGTCCTGTATTTTTACAAGAAAAACATTCCGTTCGTTGCCAATTGGTTTCTCGCTGTGGTGCTAGTGGACGAATCGAATTTTGATTTCGTTGTGCACGGCAATCCTTACTTATGTGTCCACCCTGACCACAATTAAAACATGTTAATCTTAAGTTTGTTCTACCATTATTATTAAAACTACCATTATTATTATTGAAACCCCTATTATTGTTATTATAATTATTATTAATATTCCTATTACTATTATTATTAAACAAATTCCTATTACCATAATTATTATTATTCCTAATGAGATTTCTATTACTATAATTATTATTATTACTATTAAAATTACTATTACTAAAAATCCTATCTCTGTCATTGTTGTTTTGGTTATATCTGTCTGAAAATTTTGTTTGCAAATTTGATCCGATTCCATGATTTTGCAAAAGTTCCAATAACAGTTGTGTTTGGTCTGTTTGTCGTCCGCGCTCTATACTATTTTTTGTTGGTTTTAATAATTCAAGTGATTCTCTAGCAAATCTACTAGATTTCACTATAGTTAAACCGAAATCCGTACAATTCTGAGTCAATATATATTGTTTAACCGTTTCGGACTGTAATCCCCTAATAAAAGTTTTACGTGCTGTGTCTTCTGCGTCCTCTATAATGCCTTCAAAACTGGTTGGGAATTTATACCTAGCTGCAGATTTGAAACACCCTAACTTCCTTTCAACTCGGTCTCCAAATTGTTCAACCGATTCATCAGGAATTTGGACACATTCTTCAATTTCCCTTCGAAGTTGTGTCAAATCTTTATAAGGGATAAAAGCATCTTCAAGTATGCATTTGAATTGCTTGAAATTGTGCACTGTCCGTTCTTGAAAAATATCAGCGGCTTTTCCTTTTAGCTTACCCCTAATCAATTGATTTAAAACCGAAGGTTTGTCCTGATCGTTCGTTCTAAAATATGCTTCGTGAGCTAATGATACGAAATTCTGCAATTCCAGAATTAACCTATCACCCTCACCAGAAAATGTCGGAACTCCCTGAAAAAAAGTTTTATAGGTCCGTTCCAATGGCATTGTCATGTCTTGGACATTACCAGATAATCCTAAATCGTAAGTGTTATCTACATTTAATATGTTAGATCGCTGACTGAACCCAGATTCACGATTCGTGAAAATGTCCTGTTGGTCTGTTCTGTTTTTTGTACGTGGTATTGCTCCTTGTGATTTATTTGGGTCCATTGCGATGTTTTGTGGTAAGCTTTCTTTTTTCTGTAAGTCTTCGTCAATCGTAGCGTAATGGTCTTCCGGTACTTCTTCTATTAAATCGTCTTCTGGTTTTTGTTCTATACCGCCAACCGCTCCTTCCAGTTCCAATTCACTACTTGAATCTGAATGGTTAGTCGCGAAAGTCACCGATCGTCTAGGTCTGTTTTTGTTTGTTGATGTTGTTCGAGGAGTAGATTCTAATAAAGAATTTGCTCCAAACGTAATGTTCGTTACCGAAAAATTCTCGTAATTTTGTAACCAGGTTGAAAATAATGAATCCTTTTCTTGAATTTTTCCCTGTTTGCGAGTTACAGGTGCCATATAATTTCCATGAAAACAAAAAAACTACTTTGAGATAATCCAAAAAGAAAACACTGTGAGAAAAACTAAAACCTAATAAATTTAAAATAACTAATAGACTAAATCGAACTCTAATAGCAACCACTGAACAATTTTCTACAACACTATAGTATATCAACCTAAACCTTATCAAAAAAAAATCCTTTATACAAATATATAACTATAAAATATTATCGAATTATTATCCAAATATATGACAAAAATTTATATAAAAATAATTTAATTGTTCTTTATTATAAAATTGTTAAAAACAAAACATTTTTTGCATTATTTTACCACAATTAAAAATATTAAATTATATATAAAAAAAATCAAGACAAAAACGTTTAAAAAAAATGTACTACCAAACTAATCAATGACAAAAAAATAAAAATTACCGCCTAAAATTATGCAAAAATAAAAAAAAATATATACATTAAAATTATTACAAAAAAAACATGAAGATTATTACCTTAACGCCTAAAATTATGCTATTACAAAAAAATCAACCTACTATTAAAAATTATTACAAAATCAAAACCATTTTTATTTAAAATTAATTATATATTACAATTGAAACAAAAAAAACTTGAACCTACTACAAAAAAATTAATCTAAAATAAAAACAAATCGTCACACACGACCCCTTTCTCATTGCATATTTAAACGGTCTGCTTTAAAACTTGGCATTTCCTTATTTCTGCTTTCTTAATTTTATTTCTCGTTGCTGCTGTCTTTTTAAATCCTTTAGCTGTTGTTTGAACAAACGCTCTTGTTCTCTCGTACACTCCAACTTTAATATTCGATGTAAATTCTTAATTTCATCTCTCCTTCTTGCTGCTTCTCCACCTCTTTTTGTTAGTTTTTGCTCCCCTGCTTTAATTTTAATTGTTTCTGTTTTTTCCTGTTGACGACTCCTATATTTATCAATTGAAATTGGTTTGGGTCCAACTTGAGGATCTTCCTTTATTAATTCTGCTACTGATTTCGATGACATTTACTAAATCTTTGTTTTTTACTAATTTCAAGTAGTTAAGCAAAGTGAATTGCTTTTTTTACCACCTCAGGCAAAAGCCTGTAGAGGTTCTGAAATTTAACATAAAAATAAAAGACGTTTACCCCCTGGTTCTTTTGCTGGAACGTAGTCCAACACTGCACCAAAATGTTGGTTGAATGGAGACTTAATTCAGCAACTGGTCACGGCACCAATGTTGTGATCCTATTTCTGATGTCTTACCTCTGCTTTATATTTTATTATATTTTCCTTGGCCTGATCGTCTTCTTTTTAATTAAATATTACTGTTTGTTTATTTTTAAGTAATTACTTTTATTTATCCTTTTATTCTTTCTTACAATCTACTAATTAAATTAGTCTACTAATAAGTTTATAACTTATTGAATCTGATTGTGTTATAGTTAGAATTAAAAGACAATTGAATATAAAATTTCCACGACTTATATAGTGCTAAATTGCCCTTTCAGCAAATCAATTGTTATTAAACGTTAATTAATTAGTAATATAAATTATTATTACAGCATTGTGCAATCAGACTTTACCACTGTTTCAGTTGCCAATTCAATAATGCTGAACTATCATTTTGATATTACTAAATGCTCCACAAAACAATATAAACAAAGAAAAGGTTATTCACATGTGCATTAAATTATATGCATTATAATATAAATAAATTATGAATGTATTTTTTGTTCATTAACCTTTTCTTTGCTTTATTTATTATTTTGTTGTTATCGCATTAAATATTATTGTTTACATTTTGACTTGTATGTGTCACATATAAGTTAAGGTATTTGCTGATGCGCCTTTTTCGATTTTATTTGAAGGTCGCATTTACTATAACAGAAATGTAAACAATAATATCAGAGCTGGAAACAATGATAAAACGCATTACACAACACCTCCCTTTTCCGCGATAAAAATTATATATAATTTTTAAAAATTTGATATTCAATTCTCTTTCAATTTTTACAACTACATAAATAGATTTATTTCATTTATTATTTAATTAACATAAAAACCTTAAAATTTTATAAATATACAGTATAATTTCATTTTTAAAAACTTAAATAAATGTATTAATAATTTCCTTAATATGAAATTTAAAAATATATATTTTAAAACAATTTTTTTTTTAAAAAAGTTAAATAAATATTTATTAATAAATTCTCTTAATGTAAATATGTATATTTTTATTCCATTTTTTATTATTACAATATAATCATATATATAATTTAATAAACATTTATTTTTAAATATTTTTTGTTATAATATCTTTATTTTAAACATTTTTTTTATAATTTACTTTATTATTATTTTCTTTTATAATTTTTTTTTTATAATTTTAGTGTCATTGATAGTTTTTTTAAGAAAAAATAATTACTAGGTTTTACTTTTAATCAATTTAAAATTAAACGAATTCCATGTATTCAAATTCTTATATATTTAAGTTCTTATATACTCCCTCCCTTTTTCAAATAAAACTATACTAAATATTAATACTAATGATTAAATACAAAACAACCCTTTATTCTAACTTAGTGTCATCTATTGTAAAATATGTTAAACCTAATGATCATTTACTAAATGATCGTTCTTTTAAACGATGTGTGCTACCATCTTGTGCAAAACCCTACTGTTAATTTGGAAACAGCATTGAATTGAATAGTTTTTAAATTAAACTTCTATTTCCGGATTCATGAATTATAAATTCATTCAAAGTGCTAGTTGTTATATTTTTATTCTCTACATAATAATAATAAAAAAAAAATAAAAAAAATTAAATTTTGTCGTGCCATAATTTCAAACGATTATTATGGACCTTACGTAGTTTCCCTTTATTTCTTATTATTGTATTAAGTTCATTTGGACATTCCACCACTTCATACGGCCCATTCCAGGTCAAACTGAATTTATTTAATTTCACTGGATTTAACAATAATACCTTATCCCCTATGTTATATGTTGCATTATTAGATTTTTTATCATAATAATTTTTGGATTTTAGTTTACTTTTTATTTGATTTTCACGAGCAAACTTGTGAATTGTTTGTAATTTGAATTTTACAATTTTACTAAAATCTTCGTTATTATATATTGGGTCTACATTACGTTTTAATATTTTTGGTAGTGGGTCACAGAATCCATACAATATGAATAAAGGTGAATATTTCGTACTCTCATGCGGTGTATGATTATGAGTGAACACTGCTTCTGCTAGCCACTCATCCCAACTTTGACCATTCTTTTCCACGTTCATTTTCAAATATTCTACTAATGGTCCATGCCTTCTTTCTAGAGAACCATTGGACTGCGGATGATACGCTGTGGTCTCAAGTTTTCGAATTTTTAACAATTTGCACAAATTCCTGAAAAGTTGGCTAGTAAAATTAGAACCCTGATCTGTAATTAGTCGTTTTGGTATCATTGAATATTTTAGAATGATATTTTTGTAAAACGAGTGCGCTACTGTTTTTGCCTCCATATTAGGTAGTGCAATGCAATCCAACATTTTTGACAGATCGTCTTGAAAACTCAAAATATATTTATTTCCGTTATTAGTAATTGGAAATGGTCCAACTATATCCAAATATACTTTATCGAAAGGTCTTTCTGCTGTATCAGTGACTGCCATAGACATTTTTGTCACTTTACCTCTCTTGGTTTTTTGACATTTTGGACAACTTTCAATATACTTCTTTATTGTAAGTAACATATTATTCCAAGTAAAATATCTTTTAATTCTCTTATAAGTTTTAATGGTGCCCATATGGCCTCCCATAGGATTATCATGGTGTTGTTTGATTATGTCGCTTATTTCTGTTTTGTCTATCAGTTCTATTTTACTTGGTGAGTTTTCTGTAGGCTCTGTTGTTTCGTTATCACTTTCCTCTTCCTTTTCATCATCGCTTTGTTCTATTTCATTATTTCTTTTTTGTTCTATACTTGCTTTTTGTCCTCTGGTCAAAACATTAATTTTGAGAATTTCAGTGTCCTGTTGTATACCTATTTCTGATTCTGGAATTCTACTCAGCGCGTCGGCGTTACTATTAAGTTTCCCTGGTTTGTAGTGAATTTTGAAGGTGTATTCTGATAGTCTGATCTTCCACCTATTTATTCGTCCTTCAGGATCTTTCTTATTGTATTCACTTATTAAAGGCTTATGATCAGTATAAACACTAAATTTTCGACCTAATAAATATGCCCTAAAAATTTTTATTGCCCAATAAATGGCCAACATTTCCTTTTCAATAGTAGCGTAGTTTCTCTCAGCCTTTCCCAAAACTTTACTAGCATACGCTATTGGTTTATCCTGTCCAACCTCCCCTTGAGATAGTACTGCCCCAAGTGCAATGTTACTAGCATCTGTTGTTAAATTAAATTCATTTGTGAAATCTGGATATGTTAACAAAGGGGGATTCACCAAAAGTTTTTTATCTCTTCGAAAGCTGTTTGATGTTCATTGGTCCATTTGAAAGGTTGA
Source organism: Rhamphomyia laevipes (assembly GCA_963920725.1). Classification (NCBI taxonomy): domain Eukaryota; kingdom Metazoa; phylum Arthropoda; class Insecta; order Diptera; family Empididae; genus Rhamphomyia; species Rhamphomyia laevipes. Next base: position 86,852,414 of record OY987255.1, read on the forward strand.
GATTTGGTTGCCATTTTGTATAATAAAGCACCACTTGCTGCTAAACTAGGCATAAATGGTCTATAGTAGTTTGCCAGACCTAAGAATGATTGCAATTCTTTTGTAGTACGAGGCACTGGGTGCTCTTGCACACACTTAGTTTTTTCGGGATCTGGTTTCACTCCTTCAGATGTGATCTGATGTCCCAGATATACTACTTTCTTTTGCAAAAATTTACATTTTTCAGGTTGTAATTTTAAATTATTTTGCCTTAATCGCTGAAATACTAACTGCAACTTTTCATTATGATCTTCCAGATTTTTTCCATATATCACGATGTCATCCAGATATACGAAACACTTGAAACCTTGAAGTCCCGCTAATACGCAATTCATTACCCTCTGGAAAGTCGCTGGTGCTCCAGTTAACCCAAAAGGCATGCGTTTAAACTCAAAATGACCATATGCTGTGCTAAAAGCTGTCTTTTCGCGGTCTGCAGGTTCCATCATAACTTGGTGATACCCACTGGCTAAATCCAAAGTTGTGAAGTACTTAGAACCTCCTAGTTGGTTTAAAATTTCTTCGATTCGCGGCAGTGGAAACGCATCCCCTATTGTGACTTCATTAATTTTTCGAAAATCAATCACTACACGGTGGCGTTTTTCTCCATCAGGTCCAGGTTTTTTTGGGACCACCAAAAGTGGTGAATTCCAAGGACTTTTACTAGGTTGAATAATATCCTCGTTGAGCAATTTTTTTATTTCTTCGTTTATTACTTCTTTATGGCATTCTGCTAGTCTGTACTGCCTACTATTAATTGGTTTGGTGTCAACCTTGACTGGTACAGAGTGTGTAATATGGCTGACGCAACTGAGTTTATCGCCAGGCAAATGAAAAATATCGTAACTGTCTTCACAAATTTGGGTTAAAGCTTGTTCCTCTTCTTTGTTCATATTTTCCGGTTTACATAACGTTTCTTTTAACTTAGTGATTTTCTTTCGTATTTCAATTTTTTCATTATGTGTTTCGAATAAATGTCTAATGTAACAGACGTTGTTGTTGTTATTCATGTCCATTTCTTGCTGTTTATCCCAGTTGTGTAACTCATGTATATTAAATTCAGATAATGGATACACCTCAGGTTCAAATTCTGAAAGGATTTGATCCTTAAGAGTAATGTTCACCATAGGTATTGATATTTTACCATTTTTTACGATATTCACACTATTGCCTATATAAATTCCATTTTTAAATTGTCTACCTATACTTAGTATTTCTCCTTTATTCTTCACAGGTATCTCAACAATTTTTTCCGTACGTGCAGGTATGATAATTTGTGATAATTTTGGGTATTTCGTATGTTTTTGTTGTTCATTTTCCAAGCTTTGTTCATTATCTCCCTTAATGTTATTATGATTATTCAAAATTTTGATATCTTCTATTGTTGCACTTAATTCCATATTACTTTCGACCTTACTACCGATTTTCTTATTATAATTTATCTCTCTAATAATTTCTTTATCCTTACTTTTATTTTCAATATTATTTTCATCAATATTCGACTTAACTTTATTATCAACGTTATTATTATTTATATTTTCATTTTCAATTCTACTAAACTCAACTTCGACATTAATATTACTACTTTTCTTTATATTCTCATTTTCAATTTTATTACTTGTGAAATCTTTCATGCAACCGTAACTTTTTCTCATTTCTTTCTCACCAATTAAATCTTTGGTATCAAAATCTGCTGAATATTCATTATTTAAAGGAATTGAAAATTCATTTTTATTATTAGATGTTATTGGAAATTGTAGAACCCTTCCTGGTCCTAGAACATTGCAATTTTCCGCTAGGAAATCATTACCCAAAATTCCATCTGCTGGTAACGAACAATTATCACCAACAACTTGGAATTCGCATCGAAATTTCTCTGGTGTTAAAAAATTACCAATACACTTCCCTAAAGTTTCACTGCTGTTGTGAACAGTTTTTATTGTTGTTTTTTGCTCTGCACAAATCTTTGTTTTTTGACTAATTCTTTCTCTCTTTAATAGGCTTACTTGAGCTCCAGTATCAATTAATAATGTGACCTTATTGTTGTTGGCTATGTCCAACGGCATGGTCACCAAAGGTTCATACTGGTGATTTTTCGCCAGTACACGCCAGTACATTGCTGAACGATTTTTGAAAGGACAATTTGTTGCTATATGTCCTGTATTTTTACAAGAAAAACATTCCGTTCGTTGCCAATTGGTTTCTCGCTGTGGTGCTAGTGGACGAATCGAATTTTGATTTCGTTGTGCACGGCAATCCTTACTTATGTGTCCACCCTGACCACAATTAAAACATGTTAATCTTAAGTTTGTTCTACCATTATTATTAAAACTACCATTATTATTATTGAAACCCCTATTATTGTTATTATAATTATTATTAATATTCCTATTACTATTATTATTAAACAAATTCCTATTACCATAATTATTATTATTCCTAATGAGATTTCTATTACTATAATTATTATTATTACTATTAAAATTACTATTACTAAAAATCCTATCTCTGTCATTGTTGTTTTGGTTATATCTGTCTGAAAATTTTGTTTGCAAATTTGATCCGATTCCATGATTTTGCAAAAGTTCCAATAACAGTTGTGTTTGGTCTGTTTGTCGTCCGCGCTCTATACTATTTTTTGTTGGTTTTAATAATTCAAGTGATTCTCTAGCAAATCTACTAGATTTCACTATAGTTAAACCGAAATCCGTACAATTCTGAGTCAATATATATTGTTTAACCGTTTCGGACTGTAATCCCCTAATAAAAGTTTTACGTGCTGTGTCTTCTGCGTCCTCTATAATGCCTTCAAAACTGGTTGGGAATTTATACCTAGCTGCAGATTTGAAACACCCTAACTTCCTTTCAACTCGGTCTCCAAATTGTTCAACCGATTCATCAGGAATTTGGACACATTCTTCAATTTCCCTTCGAAGTTGTGTCAAATCTTTATAAGGGATAAAAGCATCTTCAAGTATGCATTTGAATTGCTTGAAATTGTGCACTGTCCGTTCTTGAAAAATATCAGCGGCTTTTCCTTTTAGCTTACCCCTGTTTACCCTTACCCTAACTTCATCCGCGTTCGTAGGTTGTGGAAAAATTTTTATCGCTTCTGATTTTGAAGGATCAGGTAAAATTCTGTTTTCTGAAATAATGTGCCCTAAGTACAGCACTTCTTTCCTTAGAAAGTGACATTTACCAGGATGAATTTTTAAATTTACCTTCCTTAACCTGGTGAAAACTTCTATTAAATTTTTAGTATGCGATTCTAAACTATTCCCAAAAATTATTAGATCGTCCAAATATAGGAATCATCTGGAATAAGTTAAACCTGACATCGCTATGGACATCATCCGTGAAAAAACGCTTGGAGAAATTTTTAGTCCCATTGGTAATCTTGTCAATTGGTAGTGTTAAGTCTCAGTTGAAAACGCAGTACATGGTCTACTTTTTTCATCAAGTTCCATCTGATAATAACCTTGACTTAAATCTATGCAAGAGAAATATTTCGCACCTCCTACCATGTCATAAATATCTGTAATATTTGGTAGTGGGAATTTATCATCCTCTATTATGTCATTAACCTTACGGTAGTCTATTACCATTCTGAACTTTTGGAGTCCAGTAACAGGATCCTTCTTTTTCGGTACTATCAAAACAGGTGAATTCCATGCTGATATGGATGGTTCCGCAATTTTTTGATCAATCATTTTCTGTATTTCATCCTGTAGTGGTTGTTTCTGCGAATGTGGAATCCTATAAGGTTTTGTATATGTAGGTGCTACTCCTTTTTTCAATTCGATTTTTGCTGATGCTGAGTTTGTTACTGTTAATTCATCTCCATCCAGATGAAATATATCATTGAACTTTGTGCAGATTTGTTGTACGCATTTCTTTTCTTCGCAATTCAATGTGTCATAGTTAATTTCTGTTAGTAATTTGTCAACCCGTTTTGTCGAAGTCTCTGTCGATTCTTTATAATTTAATATGTAATGGTCATTTAGACTGTATGATTCTGGTTCAACCCAGTTTAATTTTACATTACTGTCTCTTGTGTTTAAAATTTTTATTGGTATTTTATCAATTATGGACTTGGATATTGACCCAGCCATGAAAACTCCCTCACATAATTCCGTTTGATGGAATATGCGTGTATCATTTATTTCTGTATTTATCCAATAAGTAGCTTCACATCGTGATGCTATTGTAATTGTATTAAAATTCTGTTTACTTATAATTGGCAAAATTATTTGTTCATTATTTATAGTAATATCAAGAATAAATTTTTCTAAATTTATTTTGGCTTGATAATCTGTTGAAAAGTTTGCTCCCAAAATACCATCTACCGGTACGGGAAAGTCATTTTGAACAATATGGAAATTATAATCAATGTTTATTGATTGAAAATTTAATTTTTTACTACAAGTGCCTAACGTCTTGAGGTGTCCTGAAATACCATGAATTGTCGTAACGTTATTTTTATTTATGTCATTGTCTTGTAAAATATGTTGTTTAATGGTGCAAATAGATGCGCCCGTATCTATTAAAAATGTTGCTATTTTGTTATTTATTTCAATGTCTACATATAGTCCATTTGAAATATTTGCTGTAAGAATTACTTCATCGCCTAATTGGTGTAATCCCCTACCGATGAGTTGGCTTCCCCCTCGGTGGGTTGTTCGTTTCCCTCGGTGATAGCTAAAATTCTTGAATTTAACGCGTTTGTATCTGGTGTTCTAGTGTTTGTAATTTGTCGTCTGTTTCCTAGGTAATTTCTATTATTATTTGAATTATTATTAGTGTTATTATAATTTTGGCTATTACTATTATTATGTCCTGTAAAATTTCTATTAAAATTTTGGTTGTTATTCCTGTTATTATTATTATTTATGTTATTATTTCTATAATTCGTATTATTGTTATTATTATTATTAGTTCTATTATTTCTATATGAATTGTTGTTATTATTATATCTATTATTATTATAATTGTTATTCATACGATGATTATTGTTATTATTATTATGATTATTATAATTATTATTATTTCGATTGTTATAATTGTTGTTATAATTTTCATTATTCCTGTTGTAGTTATTGTTATTATTATAATTACTATTTCTGTTGTTATTTGAAATATTTCTATTGTTGTTATTTCTATTTGGTTCCATGTACCTTACTACTTCGCTTGTACTAGGATCAAATTCTAGTAAATGTTGTATAGCAGTTTTGAACTCTGTGTGTCGAGCACTGTCTAATATTATTTTATACCTATCGTTCACTCCTTTTTTTATAAATGCTAAACCTCTACGGTTGTTAGCTGCTGTCAATGCTGGTCTTGCTGTTTCGTTTTGTGCTTGCACTTCTAGTTCCGTCATGCGTGAAATCAGACTTTCTATATCATTCACAAATTCTCTCATTGGTTTATTTCCCTGTCGACTGTTATTCAATTTTGTTTGAATAATTTCTATTGTGTCCTTACAACCACATTTGGTTTTTAATAATGTTTTTAATTCAATAAATGTTGTGGCTTCTATATTGCCCAATTCTGTTAATGCTTTACCTTGAATTTTGCATTTTATTAAAAATTTTATTAGAGTGGGTTTATCCTCTGATTTCAAGGTGTCGTAGTAAAATTCTACGCTATTAAGAAAATCTCGAATTTTCTCCTCACGAGTTTCTTCTTTCTCTATTAATAATGTAGGTAGCTTTTGAGCTACTCCATAATCAAAAAATGACATTTCGACTGTTGTTATTTCTTCGCTTGTAATGTGTTGTATATCCTGTTTTTCCTCTATATCTTCTTGCCTTTCCGTTTCTATTTCAGATTCCTCCTCCTCTTGTAAAATTGCTAACGCTTCTGTTGAGCTTCTGTCTAACACTGCTTTCACTTCTTTATATACTTCCTCGTATCGTTCTTTATAGTGTAGTGCCAAATCCTTGTCTTCGTTATACACTAAATTCCACGCTCTTGAAAAATTCCTCTTATTTTTCGCAACATACGCAAGTTTACTAAGGATATATCTCGAACTGTATGTCCTTTTGGGTGTTTTCTTGAAATTCTTTAATAAGTCTTGCAATTTTTGAAGTTCCTCATTAAGAATTTTTATCATACTTCATATAAAATGTTCCTGAAAAATGTTACAAATGTTTGCTGAAAAGTAGCTTATAAATAAAAAAAAATTCTGAAAAGTAGCTTAAAAATAAGAAAAATCTGGAAAAAGTAACTTAAATTACAAAAATTTCTGAAAAGTAACCTATATATAAAAAAACTACTATTAAGCTAGTATAAAAATTATGTATATAAAAAAAATATCTTTCTATATATATAGACATAAAGAGTCTTAAAATGTTAGAACAAAAATATAAAACTTAGAATGTTAATTTTACCCTAGGATCTTGGGTAAACAAATATTTTTAATTCCACAAAACTAAAAAAAAATTCTAGAATCTATGCTAAATTTCCTTACAAAATTATACCTTAGAATCTCTACTAAATTTCCTTACTAATCTAGAGTCTTTACTAAATTCCCTTATCCTATACTTCAACCTATCCAAAATTTCCCTATATTAGTATTTCCCTATGTTATTATTTCCTTTATTATTATTATCTCTTACTAACAAATTTCCTAAACAGTAAAAAAAAAATTACACTAGAAGAGAAATGAATAATATTTATATTCGACATGAAAAAATATATAATATATATTTTTATGAAACCTTATAGCAAAAAAAAATTTTTGTATTTTGTATTTTTTTTTTTTTTTATAAAACGTGAATATATATATGAAATGAAAAATTATATGCAAAATTTTCTTTTATACTTATAGTTTATCAATTTTCTTGAATAATTCAAGAACTTCTAAAGTTAGAACGTTTCTCGGTATAGCTAACTCATTATTATTGAATGTTGCCCTTTTTGGGTTCAACACTTTTTGTTTGATATCTTTACTATCAAAACTTTCAAAACCCGCCATTAAAGTATATTTATTATTGTTTGTATACTCAAAAGTAATGATATAATTATGAAAAAATATTTTTGGATAAATTCTAACCAGCGGCAATTGTGATTTGCCGTTTAATTTTATCATTCAAATATTGCTTTGCTTTATATATAATGAAATAAATGACTATTACCAGTGCTAATATTATTATTATTAACTGTACGTCACTATATGACCTTCTGGTAATGTCAGTATTGTTGGACACTCCTGTATTATTATTAATAAGGATTTCCTCTTCCTTTGAGGCTGTGCCACCCATTTAGAAAAATTAAAGGCAAAACAATATTTGTATATTTATATTTTTATTAATGATTTTAAAATATTTATATTTATATACATATGAAGCCAAAAAATTTCATATATATATATATATATATATATATCTTGAATGTTCTTACAATTATCTATTTAAGGATTTCTAATTTTTAAACCTAAATAAGTGTTTAATCTAAAAATAAATTAAAAGTGCTAAATAGTACAGAAATTATTAAACCCTAATCAATTTTTTGTATATATATTTTTTTTTTTCTTTTTCGTGTTAGGTAGAAATAGCGATATCTTTTTTTCGACCTTTTTTAGTTACATATGGTTAGCATTACTCTTATGCCTGTATATAAATATATAAGATCCGATAAGTGTGGTCCAACAAAATTATGTGAAGAGAGAGTAAAACAAATTCTTTTCTTTTAATTTATTGCATTTTCTAAGAATGCGTATATGAAATTATTAAAGTAGATTATATTATTTTTGTATTTATTTTTATTTGTTTATATTATGACATATAATGTTTGTTTGTTTTTTTTCTTGCATAAAAAAAAGAAAATTTTTGTTACATATTTATATAGTATATATAGTATATTATATATTTTATTTGTTAGTTCATATCATATATGTGTATATATTATTTGAAAAATGTTTTTTTTTTTTTTTAAATATATATTTTTATATAAAATATATATTGTAAATGCATATATTTTTATATATGAAATAAATTTATGAATATATATATATTTATTTTACTTCAGGCAATGTGGTACACTGTCGAAGCATTTTTGAAATAATTCGTCCAATGTATTTTTGGTGTTCTTCTTAGCGTTCTTCATCCAGAGTTTCTCTGCCCGTTGTTTTTCTTCTTTCTGCTTTCTGAAGTATTCCCGTTCTTCTGGTTTTACTGCCAACCGCTGTAACCTTTTTAGTTCGCCAATTTCCCGTCTTGCCCTGGCCTGCACTCCTCCTCTTTTATTTACTTTTACTGTAGGTTTATCGATGTGGCTGATGGTGGTGGTCTGTTGGTGCCTTTGTCGATACTCTGCTATCGATATTGGTCTTGGGCCGGCTTTATTGTCTTCTTTTAAAATTTGTTTTAACTCGTCCTTCAATTGGTGTTGCTGTTGTTGATGTTGTTGCTTCTCCTGGCAGGATCGCCATGTAATGTTGGCTGGAGAATTGCTTGAAGATTCCATCCAACGATGTCCAGGTGCAACCTAATCTGTTGATATATATATATACGCTCCTATAGCGATATATATAAATATGTCCTCAACCAAAAACCTTAGCAATAAAGCCGCTGGTTTAAAATGAATTGGCTTAAGAGCTTAGTTCATTTGGTTGGAAGGAAGGAGAGTTTTATTTTAATTTAAGCGAATAGCGTATAATTTAAATAAAACACTGACTTTGAACTCGAAAGTAAAAGTAACTTTATTAATTTGATTTTGCTTCTTATATACCCTAAAATTTAACTACTACATAAATAATTATTAGAATAATTATTTGCTAACGCTAGTGTATTGATCCCTTATTGGAATTCTTAGAATTTCTTAAATATTCTATATTGTAAATTGACCCATCTATTTTCGGTCATTGCATTTACCATATATGCATATAGTAATATATGCATACATAAAAATATGCATAATATTTAATAAGAATATACATGCAGTCAGTGCATGTATGAAATATTTGTATGCTTAGGTTAGTCATCTATAATTATATTTTTGGAAATTAAATATAACCCTGACCTACACAAAACATATGATGATTAATTCATTATATGTTTTGTGTGCATACATCACAGAATGATAAAATATTAAAATTCATTCTAACACTATCAGTAAAGAATAGCACAAGTCTTTTTATCGTGAATAAATTCGTAAAACAATTAAAATCAGTCACGTCGGTTAATGATCGGTACAGTTTTATATAGTTCATCTGTTCTATATCTATATAGTTATTAAAACTATCATTTATTTAAAAAACAATAAAAAATAATAGTTATTAAATACTATTTAATAATTTTATAATAAAATATAAACTTAAAAATCTAATATATTGCAAAAAATATAATTAGATAATTAATAAACTATAATTGTATGATATTTAATAAAAATATCAGTTAAGTTTCAATAATTGGTGAAATTCTGTGGAAAATCTTTGTAGTTTTTTGTTAATGAAAAATAAATATAATCAAAGTAAATTAAAATTAGAATCATAGAACTAAGATCATTTTATATCAGTTATAAACGTTTGAATAAAAAAGTTATATTGTTTGAACTTATTATTAAATTGTTTAAGTGAATCCTTAAACGAAGGAAGATCCTTTTTATACAACCTATCCTACTGAGTCATCTCAGGGCAGCTACCCTTACAGCAAATGGTCCTTCGAACCGGATCAGGTCGTACAGGAAAGGATACAGCAGGATATAAGGATTCATTTGGTACAGGTTGGTCGTTCTAATTTTATTTTATTTTCTATACATTTCTATATACTATATAAAGTGAATTCTAATTAAATTTTGTAAATTGTAAATTGCTTCTTTACATTGAATTCATATATTAAAATTATATATTTAAAATTAAATTTACATTAAATTGAAATATTAAATTCAGAGTTTTAAAAAAAAACTGAATTTATATTTATATCGCTGAAAATCATAAAACGGGAAATTGCATTTTTTTTAATAAATTTGGTTGTATCTAAGACGGCATTTACCGTTCATTTTATTTGCTTTAATTGTTAATATTATAATTCTAACAAAATTATAATATTATAATAATTATTAATTTTCATACTTACGCGCATATTGTCATATATACATACCTATATGGATAAATATTTTTTCGTATTATCATAATTTATAGTGCATTTGAAAATTAAAAGGCACATACATATATACAAAATAATAAATATTTATACAAAAATAAATATTCTTTTTGTGGCATTTTTACCTGTAATTTTATTTTCATTAATTTTCAATATTATAATATAATTCTAATATATAATAAAATTATTAATTTTCGAATATTTTCATATATACAAGAAAATTAATATTAATATATATACATATTTATATCAATTTCATATTATAATAATTTATATTATATTTGAAAAAAAAAAAAAAAAAAAAAGTTGGTATATATGGTATACAATAGACATATACAAAAAATAATTTCTTTGTGGGTACACGCTCCATAATAACACAAGTGTATATTTTTGTTTAAAATTATTACAAATAATTTTTGTTTATATACAATTAATTATATATTTTCGTTATTATAAATTGTGTGGGTCATCCATTTATAACCACGCAACTTACAATAAAAATAATTTTATTTTGGGATCATCCATTTATAACGTCGAAAGTATAATAAAAATAATTATATCTGAGAATATAAAAATATAACATCGTTAATCAATAATCAAATTATTTTTTTTGGTGTTATATATATTATTAAAGACATCCATAAATAAATTAAATTAACTAATTTATAGTTAACTAAAGTTTTAAGCATCAATCTTTCTTTATTAAATAAATTGGTGTTTTAATATTAATAAAATAAATTAATTTTTTAATTAATCTTCCTAACATTTTGTGTATAAATTTCCGAAATATAATTGTTTGTACAATTAACTTTATTTTGCCGAATTAAAAATACATTTTTTATATATAACGCATATATATCCTGTATCAGATTATCGTATCTATAATCACGTGACGGTGAATTGACATATAAAATCCATTTAACTCATTTTTTTTGATTTTTGTCAATTGCTGTTAAGACAGTAGCTTATATATATTTCAACGTTAATCAATAAACATTTCCTAGTTTACAATGCCTAAAACTCGCTCTGATTATGCTTTAGATAAAGTCATCGATCGCTTTCAGGTAATTAAACAAAGTTTTCTTGACAAGCCCAAAGATAAGATCAGCCCAGGTTGGTTGAAAAATATTAAAGAGGAATTAGAATCTCGATGGTTGATTTTAGAAAGCGAAATGGAAAAGGCGCCCTCAATGTTCGCTGAGGACGAGGAAGCATTAAAAGATTTTCGGTTGGTGTTCTATAAACAGCAAAATGATTATTTTGATATAATTGGAGAAATTATTGATTACTTAGATACTTTTGCTATAAACACTAAAACTTCGCAACTGCAAACCCAACCTCTCAGTGAAGCTGCACCTGTCAGTTCACCCAAGGTTCGATTACCTCCACTGTCAATTGAAAAGTTCACGGGAGAATATAGTAAATGGCGATCTTTTCGAGACCTTTTTTCGTCTATTATAAAACATAACGCCACCTTGACTCCAGTTGAGAAGTTATACTATTTATCTAGTTATTGTGAAGGTAGGCCAAAGGATATTGTTCTTAAATATCCGTTAGAATCAGCTAGCTTCGACTCAGCGTGGAAAGCGCTTATCGCTGAATACGAAAATCCACGTGTTCTGGTCACTGCACAGCTAAAACAATTATTCGCGTGTCCGATTGTAAAATCTGAATCTTCATCGGCCCTGCGAGAATTACAAAATACTTTTAATGACAGTATCAATTTATTAAAAAATTTCAAAATAAATACCATACATTGGGATCCAATTTTAGTGTTCATGGCTACCCAACGATTACCGATGATTTCTCATACGTTGTGGGAATCAACATTAGATTCCACCTCTAGCTTCCCGACATGGGAACAGTTAAATTCGTTCCTCTCTCAAAGATTTCGAACACTTGAAGCAATTGACACGAAACGTACCGATTCCCAATTACATAATGTTAATCACAAGGAGAAGCGCATGACTTCTGTTAAATCATATCAGTCCTCTTCGCACAATATGTGTTCAATTTGTTCAAAATCGCAACATTCAATCATGCAATGTGACATGTTTAAATCTTGGTCTCCGACTAGTCGATTTGACTATGTTAAACAAAATAAATTGTGTATCAATTGTTTGGGTTTACACAAATTTCAACAATGTACATCTAAAGGGGTGTGTCGTTATTGCTCACGTAAACACCATTCCTTATTACATTTTCAAACCGCAAATCAGTCCGCTGTACAACAAACATGAGCGACTTCAAAAATTAATTTGAATAACAATCAAAAGGCAAAAAAACCTCGGTCAAAAACAGACCATCAAGTAGATCCGCCCTGTTCAACGCAATCCTCTGGTTCACCAAACAGCTCATTAGATATTAATACTGTTTCTTATTTCACGCAACAGAGCAATAAAGTTTTATTAGCAACGGCATTAGTTCATATCGTGCATAAAGGGAGGATTCATATCGCTAGAGCATTGATCGATCAAGGTTCAGAAACGTCTTTCATGACTCTCTCGCACAACTATTAAAGTTAAAACTTATGCCATGTTCGGCGTCGATTTCAGGTGTAGGAATAGCGCAATCTATTCACACAACGAAGTATGCATCAATCACGCTTCAATAACAATATTCGCCGGTTACATCAATTGTAGTTCGGGCACTTATTCTAAAGAAATTGGTACATTCGTTACCCTCTCATCCCATTCCGACTGATCTTGTTCCTCAATTTTCAAGGTTTCAATTGGCTGATCCAAATTATTTTAAGCCTGATTCTATTGATTTATTATTAGGAGCAGATGTATATTCGCAAATAATACGCTCAGGATTTTATTCTAATTCTGGTTTCATCGGTCAAGAAACTATTTTTGGATATATTATTTCTGGTTCTTGGAATGAACCGAATAAATCCTCTATTTCACTTGCAACCACGTTCAAATGTAATATTGCCTTGGAAAAAACTATTCAACGTTTTTGGGAAATCGAAGAACCTCCTACAATTGTTGATCAAAATGCTGACGCGCAATACTGCGAAGAACATTTTGAAAACACTCATTATCGTCGACCAGATGGACGCTTTGTCGTCGAACTGCCGTTCGTACAGGAATACCCTGACAAGAAATTTTTAGCACCGTCGCGCTCTGTCGCACTGTCGCGTCTTCAATCATTAAAGCGTTCGTTTGCTCGCAACGCTATTTTCAAACAGTCATATGACTCTGTAATATCGGAATATGTTGCACTAAAGCATATTACGACAGAGTCACCTGCGGAAATGTTGGATACAAATCAATCAAATGAAATAATTTGTAATAATTTCTACCTTCCTCATCATGGGGTGGTGAAAGAGCACAGCCTCACCACAAAATTACGAGTCGTTTTCGACGCATCATGCAAGTCGTCGAATGGTGTGTCGCTTAATGACGTTTTATATGCAGGACCTCCTCTGCAAAGTCAAATACTAGACATTTTAAATAATATTCGAATTTATCCATTGCTATTCAATTGCGACATCAAAATGATGTATAGACAAATTTTAATAGCTGATAAACACACTAATTTTCAAAGAATTTTATAGTTAGATGAGAATGGCTCGATTACAAGCTGTTAACCGTTACTTTTGGGGTTTCATGTAGTCCATATCTGGCCATGCGATGTTTACGCCAACTGGCGCTAACGGAAAAGGAAAAATTTCCTTTGGCATCGTCCATTCTCTTATCGTTAACCTATGTCGATGATATTTTTGGAAGGTTTTATGATCACAAAACTGCCCTTGCTACACGAGAGCAACTCATAGCACTATTGTCGACTGCGGGATTCGAATTGCATAAATGGGTCGCGAATAACTCTGCCCTGTACAAGGGATTCCATTGGAATATCAATCCGCTCAAATGTCTGACAATTCGTCGTCACTCCTAAAAACGTTAGGAATTCTTTTCGATCAGCAGTTAGATCAATTTACATTTGCGACGCCCGAATTAAAAATCAGTTATCCACTTACGAAACGAAAAGTATTTTCAAGTACATCAAAAAATTTTGATCCAGCTGGTTGGTTATCACCGGTTTTTATCACCGCAAAGATCTTAATGCAAGATATTTGGTCTGATAATGTTGGTTGGGATGAACCCATCTCGTCCTTACGAACTTCTACGTGGGAAGCATTTATTGCCTCACTAGAACATTTACCAAAAATAGGAATACCCCGATGGTTCAGCACCGAACCCACCGCCAAACTCGAAATTCACGGGTTCTGCGATGCTAGTATCAAAGCCTACGCAGCATGCGTATATCTTAAAGTAATCAAAGACAACCATGTTTTTACATATCTAATGCTATCTAAAACAAAAGTAGCGCCGCTTAAAACTGAGTCTCTACCCAGACTCGAATTATGCGGAGCTCTACTTTTATCCAAATTGTTAAATTATATACAAAAATCCTGGCAACTACGTGTATCAAATTATTATGCATGGTGTGATAGTACCATCGTCCTCGCATGGCTAGCAAAACCTTCGTATCACTGGAAAACTTTTGTGTCAAATCGCGTCACAAAAATCATGCGTAATTGTCCAGAAGTAATATGGTCTCATGTGATGTCTAAGCAAAATCTTGCAGATCTTGCTTCGTGGGGGGCATCCCCTCAAGATTTAATAAAAGACAAAATGTGGTTTTACGGTCCAGAATTCTTGCAAAAAATTGACATACCGGATAAATCTGACATACTGGTCGAAACCGATTTAGAATTAAAAACAATGAAAGTATGTCATTCTATTACAGAATCGAACATTAATACATTTCTATTAAAATTTTCTAAGCTTACAAAAGCTATACGGGTGCTAGTATATATCTGTCGTTTCGTAAATGCGACAAAGAAAAAGCTAAGACCTTATTTATCGCATAATATTTCATGTGAAGAATTTGAAATAGGAAAACAATTAATAATCCGGCTTGTTCAAAAATTATTTTATTCTGAAGAAATATCTGCGTTAAATAATAATAATAGTCTACCTTCTAGGAGTAAATTAAAAGCTTTAAACCCGATGTTGGATCAATTAGGGATTTTGCGTATTAATGGGCGTCTGTCAAACCTTACAATATCAACTGTTGAAAATTTTCCGATAATCATACCGAATCAATCACATTTAGCGGTATTAATCACCAACTCGTTTCATTTACAATATCTCCACGCGTCCCAGCGACTCATGGAATCATTGATTCGACGATCGTATTGGATTCCGCGACTATCGCAAATCGTCAAACGCACCATACATTTATGTAAAATTTGTTACGTGGAGAAAATAAAAATAATGTCGCAAATTATGGCTCCTCTACCATTGGATAGAATCACTCCATGCACGGTGTTCGCTAATGTTGGCTTAGACTTCGGTGGTCCAATCTCCCTCAAATTATATGAAGGACGATGTAACAAAACTACGAAAGGCTATATATGTTTATTCGTTTGTTTTGCAACAAAAGCGATTCATTTGGAAGCCGTTAGTAATCTTTCCACTCGATCATTTCTCGACGCTTTCGAACCATTTGTTGCAAGACGTGGTCTCTGCCAAAAAATCTATTTGCGCCAACGGTACAAACTTCGTAGGAGCAAAAAATATCCTTGATCGTGAATCATATCTAGCCATAAGGAATGCTACTGAAGAAGCAAAGCACGTCTATGCGGATAGACATATTAATTTTATTTTAAATTGTCCTGTTGCACCTCACATGGCAGGTTTAGCTGAAGCTGGCATTAAGTCAGTTAAATACCATTTAAGGCGAACTCTATCTAATGTAAATTTATGCTTCCAGCAGCTATCTACAGTATTATGCCGAATTGAGGCATGCTTAAATTCTCGGCCTCTGTGTGCTTTGAATGAAGACCCACAGAATTTAGAGCCGTTAACTCCTAGACATTTTGTACGTGGTGACGCACTACTTGCACCGCCAGACTCTTCTCTAAATGTTTCAGAATCATCTAAACCATTTAAATTATTAAGAAATTTAGAACAATTAAAATTACTTTTTTGGAATCGTTGGAAAACAGAATATCTCCATACTCTACAACAACGATACAAATGGCAAACACCTACAACTAACATACAAATTGATGATTTGGTAGTACTAATTGATAAAAATTCTCCACCACAATCTTGGGTAACTGGACGGATTGTGCAAGTGTTTCCCAGTAGTCGTGATGGTCATATTAGGATCGTACTCCTAAAAACAAAATTTGGTACGTTCAAAAGACCAATTTCATCACTAGTATTGCTACCAAAATCAGATCGTTAATCGATTATTTCTAACATTACACGTTTTATTTAATTATAATATATTTTTATTTAAACTTGTTTATTTCTTACTTCATATCTCATTGCTAATCGCTCTCTTTGAGCAATATAAGTTTGTTTTATCTTTTTAGGATAACTTTTGTACATGTGCAAATTAATCAGGAAGCGATTAATTCATCAATTTTTTTTTTTTTTTTTTTTTTTTTTTTTTCGTAGGATGGTGGGGAAATCTTTTAGAGACGCTGAGGAAGGGTCCGCACTCCTTCAGGGTGTCGGAGTCCATGATGTTGAGATGTTATTTGGCTACCGACTAAAACCCCACCCTCCTTGTCCCACGATGAATGCCAACTCGGGACCACTTTCGTATTACTTCGAGTTGGATCGTGCTGTTCTTCCTTTTCTACTAATATTGTATCTCGTTCCTAGTTGTTGTGTTGTTGTGCTTGTGGATCTTCTGGATCTTCTAGGTGCTTCAACCTCTTCTTCTTGCGAAGTACTGTTTCAATGAATACAGCTATCGCGTTCCATTTGTATTCACTGTCTAGCATGACGCTTATGATGTTTTCAGGTGTCACGTGACCAACTTCAGCGACAAGTGCGCTTCTTTCCGTTGTAGCCATCTCACATTCGAAGAATGTATGATAGGCGGTTTCTTCTATTGTCTCGCAGTTTCGACATTGAGGGCTAGCTACTTTTCCCATTTTGTGTAGGTAGGTACGGAAATACCCATGACCTGACAAGAATTGTGTAATATAAAAATTAACCTCTCCGTGTTTTCGGTCAGCCCAATCTTGCAGCTGTGGGATCAGTCTAGCCGTCCATCTTCCTCTCTAACGTTCGCGATTACATTTACCGCCGGGTACGAGACCGACCGATATGAGCACGCGACACGGAGAGCTCCCTTCCGTTGCACCGCTGCTACGCGCCTTCTACAGTATCCTTTATTAAGTGCGTCTGCCCAGATTTCTGCTCCATACAGTAGAATGGACTGCATTGCCATCATTATCAGTCTTCTTTTTGTTGGTGTTGGGCCACCGATGTTTGCCATAATCCTGCTTAACTGATTTGTGATTGCTGCCGCTTTGTTGGACGCTTCCTCAATCTGTCGCCGATAGTTCAGCTTGGAATCTAGCATAATTCCAAGATATTTTGTTGCCTCCTTTGTTTGTATAATTTCAGCTCCCACTTGCACCGGAATTATAGTTGGAATTCTCTTCTTTGTCAGCAAAACTATTTCAGTTTTGGCTTCCGCTAGTTCTAACCCGTGAGTATTCATCCAGTTTCTTACTCTTCTCATAACCTGGTTTAGTTTCATCTGTGCTTCTTCTGTTGTTCTCGTTACAATCATAGCTCCTAAGTCATCTGCATACCCTGATAGCCATGTATTTAGTGGCATTTCTATGCGGAGAAGGCTGTCGTACAGCGCGTTCCATAAGTCTGGTCCCAGTATTGAGCCTTGTGCTGCCCCTGCTGTTATCTCTTTTCTTCTTCTTCCGCTTTCGGTGTTATATATCAGGCTGCGATCGTTCAGGTAATCTGCTACCATTCTCAGGAGGAATTCTGGTATGCGAAAGTTGTTCTTCAGCGCATCAATCATATCACTCCATCTTGCTGAGTTGAAAGCATTCTTGACATCTAGTGTTACGAACATGACGATTTTCCTAGAGTGATGATTACCTGATTCCGCCATATCTATTTTTTTTACCAGTACCTGGATTGCATCTAGTGTTGATCTCCCTTGCCGAAAACCGAACTGCATGTGTGACAGGTCGCCAGCTCTTCTTATTGCATCTCCCATTCTTGGCTTTATTAGTTTTTCGAGTAATTTTCCTGCTGTGTCTAGCATGCATAGTGGTCTGTAAGATGATGCTGAGAGTTGTCCTCCTTTACCTTTGTCGATTAAGACCAGGCGCGCTACCTTCCACCTTTGGCTGAAAACCCCTTCCTTCAAACACGTATTATACATGTTCAGCATCATTTGTGGGCAAGCAGCTACCGCTATTTTAATAGCCTCCGCTGGAATTCCATCAGGTCCCGGTGCCTTCCTGTTTTTCATTGACCTTGCTGCTTCATCTAGTTCCTTTTGTGTGAACTCTGGAATTTCCTCGTCTGCTTCTATCTCACTGCTGTAATTTCTTATTTGATGCGTTGGAAAGAGAGTATCAACGATATTCTGTGCTATTTCTGCTGGCATTTCGTTTGCAGCTGCTGGTGCTCTTATCTTTTTCATGACTATTTTGTATCCCAACCCCCAGGGATCGTTGTTGACGTCATTACATAGCTCCTTCCATCTGATGTTCTTACTCTTCTTAATAGCGTCGCGTAGGCTTTTCCTGGATGTTGTATACTCCGCTGATGTAGTTGCTGCTTCTGGTCTACTTCTGGATCTTTGTGCGACTCTGCGTAGGTGCAAGCATTTCCTTCTTAATTCAGCGATTTCTTCCGTCCACCAATATACTGCCGGCCTGTTTACCCTTCTACTTTTCCGCGGCATTGATGCTTCGCAAGCTTGCGTCATAGCGTTCATTGTAACTTGTACCACTGCCTCCGCTCTCGCTCTGCCTTCAACTCCTTGCATCGCTTGTGTTGTCTCGTCCAAGTTGATTCTTAATGAATCTGCAAATTTTGTGGTGTCGAGTTTAGCTGCGTTCCATTTTGTGTTTCCTTCGATATTCTCTGCGTGTCTTCTTTCTGCGCTGCTTATCTTGAATGTAATATACTGATGATCGCTTGCTGTATAATCTTCTAGAACTGCCCACTCCTGTATGTGTTCAGCTATGTTTTCTGTGGCTAGCGAAATATCTGGTATCGCTTCTGCGTATCCCGGTCTTCTAAACGTCGTTGTGTTTCCAGTATTTAATATTATTAGGCTTTGTCTGGCTGCCATCTCTAGTATTTGTGATCCTCTGCTATTTGTTTGTGGCATACCCCACTTAACGGCTCTGGCGTTGAAGTCTCCTGCGACAATTTTGCTGCCATCTATGTCCGCTATTGTGTCCTCTAGATGCTCGATCATTTCACAATACTCTTGCGCCGTCTGATTCGGTGTGAGGTAGCAGCTTATTATGGTGAACCTGCTGCATTTAACCCAGACAAAACCTCTTGCAGCCCCGTGTCTTTCGACGTGTATCCTCCTTTGATTTGCGATCCAAATGGCTGCTGTATTTGTCTCATCCGTATACCATTTGCTATTGTCCTTATTTTTGTACTGTTCGCTAATTATCAGTATATCAATCCCTTTTTCTTGTACGACCTGCGTTAGTAGATCATCTGCTACTCTGCTTCTGTGTAAATTAACTTGCATTACTTTGATCATCTATGCCGTCTTTTGGCCTCCTCGAGAGCAATCCTGAAAGCTCTACATGACCCTGATCCAGATATGTGATCTTCTTCCCTTATGTTGAGTTCGGCGCACAGTACACACTTGGCGGCTTGTGTGCAGTTCTTGACTGTGTGTCCTTTTTGTCCGCATTTATAACACAGGTCTCCTCTTTCATTTTCTTTGCAGTGTCTCTTTACATGTCCAAATTTGAGGCATCTAAAGCACCGCACCACTTCTGTTCTTCTCCTTATTCTGCTTCTTATTAGGCCGACTTTTATTTTTGCAGTCTTCAGGAGTACTCTTGCATCTGCTTCCTCCATTTCTATAATTGCCATCCTTTGCTCTCTGCCGTTTGCTTTTGTGAGAGACAGTCTGCAACTTACTTTCTTTTCTAGGTCTCTGTCCAAGGCCTCTTGCATCTCTTTCACTGTTGTGAAGCAGTCCAAGTCGCGGATTTCCACTGTTGTTTTGGCCGTTAGGTCTTTGACATTTGCTGTTGTCCCTAGCATCTCTTTTAGGTCTGAGGTGAGTTTCTCTTTATCCGCCGATTTCTTGTCAAATTCCACTAGAACATCGCCCTGCTGCGTTCTGCGAATTCCTTTTATTTCAGCTGTTGTTGTTGCTGGATCGACTCTGCCCCTAATCTCTTTAAGGATGTCCGCGTACGTTTTTCCTTCCGCTGGTTTAATAAGGATGGCCTCGGATCTTGGCTTATCCGCTCTCCCCTTTCTTCTGTTTTTTCCTCTTTTATCCTCCTGTTTGGCTGTTTTCGTACTTGCTTCACTCACTTGTCGCGCTCTTTGTGTTCTTACGCTCATTCTTCCTGCTGGTATTTGTCCACTGTTTGAGCTTGTATCGTTTCTTGTACTGGCGTTAGTTCTTTTTGTGACCAGCGTCCACTCGCTTTCTCCTTCCCCTCTACCCTTCTTCTGTGCAGGCGACGTAATCGTTCCTTTGGGTGTGACCTCCTGCTCCCTGGCTCTTTTCCCTGGAGTCTTCGGTGTTACTGCCTCTCCACTTTTGTGCTCTGCTTGTCTGCCGCTTGTTGTTCCTACCTGTTTGCTGTTTACTGTTGCACGACTTCTATCTTTCTTCTCTTTTTTACATAGCCATATCACCTCTATGGCTTCCTGTAGTTTCATTAGCCCGTTCTTAATATCCACACTAGTGGTCTTTTGTTTCATTGATACCTGTATCATATTCCTAGTTATTTCTTGGATTTTCAGTAGCTCTTTTTCCTCTGTAGCATCCGGATCCTCTATTTTACGTTGAAATTTGCTACGTATCGTCTGCAAATTCCATCCTTCCTTTTCTGGCTTCTTACCTGTGTTTTTCTTCTCCGAGGTGGTTACTAGGTCAATAACCATTTCTTCGGTCTGTCTTTCTGCCTCTGCTGACGGTGTTCTAGGTATCTTTCTACTTTTCTGGAACGGGTTATCTGGTGTGTTGCAACCCTTTGTAGCTGATTCTCCTTCCGCTTGCTCTTTCCGCTGGCCGCTGGCTGTCTCGGTAACATATTTAACACTTAGAGGCCCGGATACCCCTAAGCGCCGGTTGCTAGCCGGTTCACTTGGCGATGTTATTAACTCTGCTACTAAAGGCGTAGCCCCTGGTTGCTCGTTGTTCATAAAATTTAGTAATAAACGATCCCCCCCAGAATCCGTGGGATCGGTCTCCGTAGAGAGTGGATTCTCCATACTGGATGGATTACCACCTGGGGTAATATTTTTGTTTTGTGTTACTACCATTTTTTATCTTTTGTTGTCTTTTTGTTTCGAAGTTTCCATCTCCGCCTAACCGATAGCTAATTACGTACCCGCCGTGAACGTAAGTCCGCGCCGCGCCCGTAAGCCTAACTGATGTTCGTTTACCTAGTTATTGCGCTAGGAGTTCGCATTCACCCACTCTCGTTAGTCTTACCGAAGTAAGTTACCAGGGGGCTCCCGGCAGATAACTATGTTACCTACCTTCTAGGAGGTGAGAGTTGGATTTGTTGGCAGATCTGTAGGTGTTATCCAGAAGGCATTCCCTAGTTTTTATCAGAGTACATGTTAGGAATATACCCTGTCTAGGGTCAGTACCAACCTTTGCCCCCCTTCATCAATATTATAGCTAGCATCATATTCATCAACATATTTAATCATCATGTTCAAAGACATCAAATACATATTCAACTAAAGAAATATATACTCAACTTAGACCTCGAAATTAAACACCATAACGCTCAATACTCAAGATATATTATGATTAATTATCTTTATTTTGTATACAATTAAATTACAATTAGTATATCAAACTTGTAATGTATAGTAGTTATTGTTATTAAGGTCATTATTTCATTTGTTTTGCTTGAAAAATGTAATTTTTTATATTAATAAGTTACCTATATGCTATATCATTGTTTATCTCTTTAATGAAAAATAAATATAATCAAAGTAAATTAAAATTAGAATCATAGAACTAAGATCATTTTATATCAGTTATAAACGTTTGAATAAAAGTTATATTGTTTGAACTTATTATTAAATTGTTTAAGTGAATCCTTAAACGAAGGAAGATCCTTTTAATACAATAGAATTAACTGATCCAGAGGAAATTAAAATCATATTATAGGAATACCATGACACCCCACTAGGAGGACATTTTGGATTCGTAAAAACCTATAAAAGAGTAAACAGATTTTATTTTTGGAAAAATATGCTTAGGACTATAAGGAAATATATAAAAGCATGCCCTAAATGTCAAAAAGGAAAACGAGGTAAAGTTACAAAAATGGAAATGGCCATAACAGATACGGCAAAGAGACCGTTTGATAAAGTGTATTTGGATTTAGTAGGTCCTTTTCCTATTACCAACAATGGTAACAAGTATATTTTAACATTTCAAGATGACCTAACCAAATTATTGGATTGTGTAGCAATACCCAACATGGAGGCAGTAACAGTAGCAGAAGCTAACTTTACTTTACCAAGGAACTAACTTTACTGGAGAAGTATTTCGAAAATTGTGTAAATTGTTAAAAATTAAAAAGGTTCAAACCACTGCTTATCACCCCCAGTCCAATGGTTCGTTAGAGAGGCGACACGGTCCATTGGTAGAATACCTACGTATTATGGTAAATCAAAATACACAGAGCTGGGATGGATGGTTAGCAGAAGCAGTTTTTTCACATAACCATACGCCACATGAAGGAACGAAATTTTCGCCACTTTACGCTTTGTACGGATTTTGTGATCCCCTGCCTACAATAATCAAACAAAAACCTGAACCAATTTATAACTATGAGGATTTATGTTCCACAATACGTTACAAATTACAAACTATTCATAAAACTGCGAAGGAAAATTTAATAGCCAGTAAACTGAAAACGAAAAAATATTATGATAGAAAGGTAGTTGAAGAAAAATATTCGAAAGGATATCGTGTATTGCTAATTAACCCTAATAAGGCTAACAAACTAAGTGCAGGTTGGCTAGGTCCATATGAAGTTGTGGAAGTTCCAAACTCTTTAAATACTATTATAAAAGTAGGTAAAAAGCTCAGAAGAATACACAACAACAGAATTAAAAAATGGACCGAAAATTAGATAATTAGTTCTTATATTAAGTGTGTGGTATACAAAAAAAAATTAGAGTTATAATTACAGTCTACCACAAACTGTAAAACCGTAGATAGAATGTTATTATGGAAAGTTAGTAATTATAACAACCTAACATGTTATGAATCATCAATATGTACATTTTATATTGACAATTCGATTTAGTTTATACCGCGTATTTTTTTAAAAAATTTAAAAAGCAAACAAGTTATACATAGTATACTACTTTACAATAAAATTTACGTTAAGACATATATAATGAAATAAAATCAGCAAAACAAACTCGGTTTATTTTTGTGTGACTATTTAATTATTGTTATTATGAAAAAAGAAAGGGAAGAAAAAAAAAGAAATGGTAAAACTACTCACGGTTGTTCCTGATCTGATATCTCCAGTTCAAAAAATTGATTTTTTTATAGAATTTTCCAGTTATTATTTTCCTATTTAACATTTTTTCCACTTCATGCAAGTTCCGTTGAGTTGCCTAAAATAAACAAATATGTTTTAAAAACAAAAGTTTTTTTTGGGAAAATATAGAAAAATGAAGTAAAAAAAACAAATACTAATTATTTGTTCCCTCCACGTATGTTTTAATAAGATTTCCGAAATAATATTTTTTTTTCTAAAAAATTGTTCATCGATATTAATTGAACATCATCAGCTGCATACAATAATTTGTCAAGTGTTAAATATTGATGAAGTAATTTTTCTTGAAGAACTAAAATAAAAAAAAAAAAACATTTTTAGTAACTTATATAAATAAAAGAAATAATATTACCAAATGTAAACAAAGCGGCTATCATCCCGCAAAATTTAATTCTGAAAATAAATAAAGCGATTACAGTTTTTATGATTTTTTTTCAAAATAATATGATACCTTCTTAAAAATGTGAAGTATATATATAAATTATATATATATAATTCATATTTTTTACGTTGATTGTATTTTTTATCCATAATTAAACCTTTTATTAGCTGTATATATAATCTGTAAATATAATAATGTTTCATTTGCTTTAAAATAACTTGGAAAATTATAAATAGTAAAAAAATGTTAAAAATTTTTCATTAGAAGTTATAATTGTAATGAATTAAACATTTTAAATATATATATACATATATATATATATATAATCTTTGACACCACATATCAAAAAATTTTTTTTTTAATTGTTTCACACACTCTAAACTACAGATGACGCGATTATAATTTATTTATTGAATAAAATTTACTAATTAATTTAATAGTAATATATATATACCGTTATATTTATAATTTAATTGCTGATTTAAGATAAGCAATAATTATAATTTTTTTTGTTATCCATCTTAAATTTTTTTTCTGATATTACTTGTTGTGTGCCACATGTTCATATGTCACAACAAATGAGAAATGTCAGAAATTGGAACGAACTTATCTAAATAATGGAACGAATATGTAAATTTTTGGGTTATAACAAATTCTGTTGAATAAAATTTATGCTTAGTGCAACACTAAGTTCAACGGAATGTTAGATTCTAGGGAATTTAGAGAAACAAAGGGTAAAAAATAAAAAATAAACAAGATGCGAAATTGAAGAAAAAAAACTTAAGAAATGGGAAATAGGAACAAAATTTTAAAAAAATAAGACATAATTTGTATATTTTGAATTTTTATATTAATTTTTTTTTATTATTATATATATTTTTTTTTTATTTTTTAATTTACAAAAGTTTATTATAATAAAAAAAATTTAAAATTAAAAGTAGTATTAAACGGCAATGAAATCTGAAAATAATAAAAACAAATTTATTATATATTTAATTAGCAAAAAATAAATTACTTACTATAATTTTTTTAAAACCACTTTTTTGTGGCCAGTAGACTCATAATGAGCCTGTCTGTCTCGTTCATTAGAGAAATATAATGTGGTCGCAATCTTACCTATTAATTATACGAATAACTTTTTCCGGACGAGAAGCCGAAATTGTGACCCATATTGATTCCATATTTTTTCAACTGTACGGTATAAGATTTAATTGTCAATTGAAGGCATAAGACAATTATAAAATTCTTTTATAAGATAATTATGAATTTTTTTAGCCTATTATGCAGTTTTTTTTAAAATAACCATTATTTTAGTAGAAAAAAAGGGGCGCAATAAATATAATAGGGTCGGTCTCAAAAATGTTATTCGGGACAATGGACGAAAATGCTGCAGACAAAATTTATAGTGGGTTCGAAAATTTAAAACATAACGGGGAGAAGGTAATGGAATTATTAGATCATCAAACAGCAATAATAGCTTCAAATTTTGAATTCATGAAAGATGTAACGGGAAATCTGACAGCACGTACAATAGAATTAGAGGATAGGTTGGGGTCAGTGGAGAAGTTAGTAAAGAAAAAATTTGAAGGAATACAGAATGAAATGAAGCATATTTGGGATGAAATAGAACTTCATAAATTAATTATTTATGTTTTGGCAGAACTTGAACGGGTTCAAGGATTTATATTAGAACAAGGCGAAATTATAAATGCGCTACAACAGCACAAAATTCATCCTTCGGTCATTGATTCTCAATTATTACAAAATATGACTAATAATGATGCCAACATGCATCTATATTCAGCAGAAGTAGTAAATCAACTCGCAAATATTGACTTAGCTTTTTGGGAAAAACAAATAGGAATTCGTGTGTCTATTAATGTGCTAAAAAATGAAGAATTTCAACTATACAAAATATACCCATTACCAATAACAGACAACAACGGACAAATAACGATAGTACAGACGGACTGGGATTACATAGCAAATAATTCAGCAAAACAGTATATTTATTGTACGACTAAAGATTATGCGTACGCTTGTAAAAAAAATAAAAATAGCAAATAATGAGTTAATTGAGGTATGTAGACAGTTACATCCAAAATTATTATTAACAAATTCAGAAGATTGTATAGTTAAAATATTTCGTAATTTTGGAGAAACGGACGAAAATAAACAATGTCAAAGGAAGGTCATAAAAAATATAGAAAATCATGTTATACCACTACAAACAGAAAATAGTTGGTTATTTATATTTTTTAAGAAACAAGAGTTAACTAGTTTTTGTAATTCACATACTATTAAACAAGTGATAGTTGGGACAGGAATAGTTAAATTCAAATGTTTTAGGTAGTTTGGAAATACCTTATTTTGATAGGAGGAACAGTGGACAATGGACTTGAATGTAACTAGCCACGTAAAACCATTAGGACCTGACGAACTAAGATACGAATTGACAAAAGTAGTTTCGGAATGAAAAATTTACAGGACGATATTAATAAAGAAAAAAACAGACAACAAAATTATAATTATTTGAAAACCAACGCATTGACTAATACAATTATAATAAGTATTATTGTAATAATAATAATAATTTTTATTATTATTAAAATAATAAGATGTTGCCAACCATCAAAAAATTATAGACCAGAGGAGACGTGTGAACAGCCTATAGAAATAAAAAACAAAAATTCGAGACAAATAGAAATTTCAAGACCAATAGAATTATCAAGTCCAGTTAAAATAACGGGATTCAATTGTGAATCACCCGCCATTCTACCGATTAAAACAAAAATTCAAATGTCCAAAATTAGATCAAAAAGACAAAACATAGTTAAATCAGACTCATCTATATCTCCTGTTATGTTATCATTCAGATAAATTGTTGCATATAAAATATAAATTTTTTAAAAATAAATACATACTAAACAAAAATACATACATACATATTACATACTAACCGTTTTAAAATTTAATAATACACATCAAATTTTTTTTCTAAAATAAAAAAAATATACAAAAACACATTATACAAATATACATACCAATTTATAACTATGAGGATTTATGTTCCACAATACGTTACAAATTACAAACTATTCATAAAACTGCGAAGGAAAATTTAATAGCCAGTAAACTGAAAACGAAAAAATATTATGATAGAAAGGTAGTTGAAGAAAAATATTCGAAAGGATATCGTGTATTGCTAATTAACCCTAATAAGGCTAACAAACTAAGTGCAGGTTGGCTAGGTCCATATGAAGTTGTGGAAGTTCCAAACTCTTTAAATACTATTATAAAAGTAGGTAAAAAGCTCAGAAGAATACACAACAACAGAATTAAAAAATGGACCGAAAATTAGATAATTAGTTCTTATATTAAGTGTGTGGTATACAAAAAAAAATTAGAGTTATAATTACAGTCTACCACAAACTGTAAAACCGTAGATAGAATGTTATTATGGAAAGTTAGTAATTATAACAACCTAACATGTTATGAATCATCAATATGTACATTTTATATTGACAATTCGATTTAGTTTATACCGCGTATTTTTTTAAAAAATTTAAAAAGCAAACAAGTTATACATAGTATACTACTTTACAATAAAATTTACGTTAAGACATATATAATGAAATAAAATCAGCAAAACAAACTCGGTTTATTTTTGTGTGACTATTTAATTATTGTTATTATGAAAAAAGAAAGGGAAGAAAAAAAAAGAAATGGTAAAACTACTCACGGTTGTTCCTGATCTGATATCTCCAGTTCAAAAAATTGATTTTTTTATAGAATTTTCCAGTTATTATTTTCCTATTTAACATTTTTTCCACTTCATGCAAGTTCCGTTGAGTTGCCTAAAATAAACAAATATATTTTAAAAACAAAAGTTTTTTTTGGGAAAATATAGAAAAATGAAGTAAAAAAAACAAATACTAATTATTTGTTCCCTCCACGTATGTTTTAATAAGATTTCCGAAATAATATTTTTTTTTCTAAAAAATTGTTCATCGATATTAATTGAACATCATCAGCTGCATACAATAATTTGTCAAGTGTTAAATATTGATGAAGTAATTTTTCTTGAAGAACTAAAATAAAAAAAAAAAAACATTTTTAGTAACTTATATAAATAAAAGAAATAATATTACCAAATGTAAACAAAGCGGCTATCATCCCGCAAAATTTAATTCTGAAAATAAATAAAGCGATTACAGTTTTTATGATTTTTTTTCAAAATAATATGATACCTTCTTAAAAATGTGAAGTATATATATAAATTATATATATATAATTCATATTTTTTACGTTGATTGTATTTTTTATCCATAATTAAACCTTTTATTAGCTGTATATATAATCTGTAAATATAATAATGTTTCATTTGCTTTAAAATAACTTGGAAAATTATAAATAGTAAAAAAATGTTAAAAATTTTTCATTAGAAGTTATAATTGTAATGAATTAAACATTTTAAATATATATATACATATATATATATATATAATCTTTGACACCACATATCAAAAAATTTTTTTTTTAATTGTTTCACACACTCTAAACTACAGATGACGCGATTATAATTTATTTATTGAATAAAATTTACTAATTAATTTAATAGTAATATATATATACCGTTATATTTATAATTTAATTGCTGATTTAAGATAAGCAATAATTATAATTTTTTTTGTTATCCATCTTAAATTTTTTTTCTGATATTACTTGTTGTGTGCCACATGTTCATATGTCACAACAAATGAGAAATGTCAGAAATTGGAACGAACTTATCTAAATAATGGAACGAATATGTAAATTTTTGGGTTATAACAAATTCTGTTGAATAAAATTTATGCTTAGTGCAACACTAAGTTCAACGGAATGTTAGATTCTAGGGAATTTAGAGAAACAAAGGGTAAAAAATAAAAAATAAACAAGATGCGAAATTGAAGAAAAAAAACTTAAGAAATGGGAAATAGGAACAAAATTTTAAAAAAATAAGACATAATTTGTATATTTTGAATTTTTATATTAATTTTTTTTTATTATTATATATATTTTTTTTTTATTTTTTAATTTACAAAAGTTTATTATAATAAAAAAAATTTAAAATTAAAAGTAGTATTAAACGGCAATGAAATCTGAAAATAATAAAAACAAATTTATTATATATTTAATTAGCAAAAAATAAATTACTTACTATAATTTTTTTAAAACCACTTTTTTGTGGCCAGTAGACTCATAATGAGCCTGTCTGTCTCGTTCATTAGAGAAATATAATGTGGTCGCAATCTTACCTATTAATTATACGAATAACTTTTTCCGGACGAGAAGCCGAAATTGTGACCCATATTGATTCCATATTTTTTCAACTGTACGGTATAAGATTTAATTGTCAATTGAAGGCATAAGACAATTATAAAATTCTTTTATAAGATAATTATGAATTTTTTTAGCCTATTATGCAGTTTTTTTTAAAATAACCATTATTTTAGTAGAAAAAAAGGGGCGCAATAAATATAATAGGGTCGGTCTCAAAAATGTTATTCGGGACAATGGACGAAAATGCTGCAGACAAAATTTATAGTGGGTTCGAAAATTTAAAACATAACGGGGAGAAGGTAATGGAATTATTAGATCATCAAACAGCAATAATAGCTTCAAATTTTGAATTCATGAAAGATGTAACGGGAAATCTGACAGCACGTACAATAGAATTAGAGGATAGGTTGGGGTCAGTGGAGAAGTTAGTAAAGAAAAAATTTGAAGGAATACAGAATGAAATGAAGCATATTTGGGATGAAATAGAACTTCATAAATTAATTATTTATGTTTTGGCAGAACTTGAACGGGTTCAAGGATTTATATTAGAACAAGGCGAAATTATAAATGCGCTACAACAGCACAAAATTCATCCTTCGGTCATTGATTCTCAATTATTACAAAATATGACTAATAATGATGCCAACATGCATCTATATTCAGCAGAAGTAGTAAATCAACTCGCAAATATTGACTTAGCTTTTTGGGAAAAACAAATAGGAATTCGTGTGTCTATTAATGTGCTAAAAAATGAAGAATTTCAACTATACAAAATATACCCATTACCAATAACAGACAACAACGGACAAATAACGATAGTACAGACGGACTGGGATTACATAGCAAATAATTCAGCAAAACAGTATATTTATTGTACGACTAAAGATTATGCGTACGCTTGTAAAAAAAATAAAAATAGCAAATAATGAGTTAATTGAGGTATGTAGACAGTTACATCCAAAATTATTATTAACAAATTCAGAAGATTGTATAGTTAAAATATTTCGTAATTTTGGAGAAACGGACGAAAATAAACAATGTCAAAGGAAGGTCATAAAAAATATAGAAAATCATGTTATACCACTACAAACAGAAAATAGTTGGTTATTTATATTTTTTAAGAAACAAGAGTTAACTAGTTTTTGTAATTCACATACTATTAAACAAGTGATAGTTGGGACAGGAATAGTTAAATTCAAATGTTTTAGGTAGTTTGGAAATACCTTATTTTGATAGGAGGAACAGTGGAAAATGGACTTGAATGTAACTAGCCACGTAAAACCATTAGGACCTGACGAACTAAGATACGAATTGACAAAAGTAGTTTCGGAATGAAAAATTTACAGGACGATATTAATAAAGAAAAAAACAGACAACAAAATTATAATTATTTGAAAACCAACGCATTGACTAATACAATTATAATAAGTATTATTGTAATAATAATAATAATTTTTATTATTATTAAAATAATAAGATGTTGCCAACCATCAAAAAATTATAGACCAGAGGAGACGTGTGAACAGCCTATAGAAATAAAAAACAAAAATTCGAGACAAATAGAAATTTCAAGACCAATAGAATTATCAAGTCCAGTTAAAATAACGGGATTCAATTGTGAATCACCCGCCATTCTACCGATTAAAACAAAAATTCAAATGTCCAAAATTAGATCAAAAAGACAAAACATAGTTAAATCAGACTCATCTATATCTCCTGTTATGTTATCATTCAGATAAATTGTTGCATATAAAATATAAATTTTTTAAAAATAAATACATACTAAACAAAAATACATACATACATATTACATACTAACCGTTTTAAAATTTAATAATACACATCAAATTTTTTTTCTAAAATAAAAAAAATATACAAAAACACATTATACAAATATACATACATACTAACCATTTTCATTTGTAATTTATTTTGGTTATTATTCGACCGAGCCTAGCAGAAATCCTGGATAGGTGAAAGTTTCCAACAACATACCGTTGGAAGTGCGAAATTCGGTAAAAATAGAAAACAAAAAATGAAATAACCAGGGTAAATTGTTGTTGAAAAAATTACATTAATAGTAGACTAAAGGGGAAGGAAAAGTAGGCAGTGGTATATGAGTAATTTATTTATAATTAATGTAATTTATAATTATTAGAATAAAAATTAAAAACATTTTAAGACAATGAAAAAAACAATAAATATATAAAATAATGTAATAAATAAATAATTTTATAATGTAATGAAGTAAAATATAGAAAATTAATAAAATAGATTATACTGTAACGAAATAAATATATAAAATAATGTAATAAATAAATAAAGGATATAAACATTTATAAAAAAAAATAAAAAATTTAAATGTAAAAAAAAAAACATTTGTATATGAAAATTTTGTTTTAAAGTGTTATAAAATTAATTTATAAGTTTTTGCAAAGGAATTTAAATTTGAATTTGAAATATAAATAATCTAAAATATACCTATAGAATGTAAGAAAATTGTAAATAATAAATGATCAATTAATCAACAACTGGAATGAGTTATCCACGTGTTCAATAACTAAACTTATGTGGGGTACCTACAACGTCAAAAAAACGAAAACACTAATAAACCTACCGCGCTCGCAATGCAAGACAGCAGTCGGCCTCCTCACTGGACACTGCTTGATCGGCAATCATGCGCGTAGGCTTGGACTAATCGCGAGCGATCAATGCAGAAACTGCGGCGATCCAGGGCAAGTGGAAACCCTAGAGCACCTCCTATGCCACTGTCCAGCACTCACTAGACGCAGAGCTTATACTCTGGGAGAGCACTACTACCCAACTCTGAAAGAGGTTTCGAACTGCAGCATTAGGAAACTCCTAAAGTTTGCTGCAATTACGAAATCCTTCGAATTACTAGATAACCCCTCAGCACCTTCTCAAAGTTAGTTATCCATAAAAGTGGTATCGCTATGGACCCAGTGTGGTCTATGCGAGGCCTTGCCGCCACTATAACCTAAGACCGAAGACCTTTAGTACCTAAAAAAGACTTATTTCTTCAAAATATAGTCTTTTTATCTAGGAAAGGGAGGTATGTGGTGTACCACATGGTACACCCTGTAATAATATTTCAAAATGCAACATGGTGGTGCACCCTGTATTTAATATTTTAAATAAAATCAATTTTGTCAAATTGACAAAATTAATCAATTAAATATTATTTATTAATTAATTATTAATTTAAATATAAAATGCTTAATTAGCAATTTTGCTAATTAAGCATATTGATTAATAAAATATTAAAGGTGAATTACCTAAATGCATTTTAAAATATAAGTAATTCGAGATATGCGTCCGGTCAATCGATTAAATCAAATCATATAAATAGGGTGAAAATCGATTGTAATTTATCAGAACAATTTTGATCACCAGAGCGATAAGTTGTGATTAATTGATAAATTATTAAATATAAAGTTGTACTGTCAACTGAAATTCATAAAGTTTGAAAATAACAACTGCACTGGTTTTACTTCATCAAAAATAGGTACTCCTGATCAAAACCCCCCACCAGTGGTAAGGTTTTGGTCACCATAAACAGAAGAAAGCATAAAGCAGATCAACGGTATATGTGGATATACCATAAGGTAAAACTCAGAACCACGACAATCTCGATACAATAGATATAATTTCTAATGATATATATATAAAAATAAAAGTAAAATTTAAATTGAAAAAAAATATGCTTAGTGCATATCAAATAGAAATAATAAGAAAAAAAATATATATATCAAGTTATATATTATAGTAAAAAAAAAAGTATTTTACATTAAATTAATTATATATATTTAAATTTAATATATATATAAAAAGAAGGAAGTTGTTTTTGCTGGAAAAAAAATTTAAGCTACGAATTTAAATTTGTATATATATATATGAATACAAAAAAAAGCAGTTGGTGCAACTTCGCTGAGGTTAATATATTATAGGAAGGCAGGCAGAATAGCGGCCACAAAATAAAGAAATTTTACATATAATACGTGTAAGAATATGTATATATATAGAAGCCTAATATATGGTTGGTGATCCAGATGTGGAAATGATTTTTGTATTAAGGATTTAAAATTCTAATGTTCAAAAAAACAAAAAATTTAAGAAAAGTTATTAAAATTAAATTAAATTTAATGGTGTAAATTTGAGTTAAAATAAAAAAAAAAATATATTAAGAATTGATGTTAAAATTTGTTAGCAAATATATATTCTATAAAATTAACTTTATTATAAAAAAGGTGTATGTATGATGGCAACATGATCATGGTGACCAGCAGCAGCACAGGAAAATTAAGTAAGTGAAATTGTGTAAATAATAATTATATATACTTATACAATATATTTTTGCTGTAATTGTTATCAGAAAAAAAATAATGTTTTTATCATATAAAATTTAATAAGTAGTACTTAGATTGTTAAATTTACCTTAATTTACTATACTATAATGATAAAATATTTAGAAATCGTAATATGAAAAAAATTGATATATGGAAATTTGTAATAACTACTTGAAATAAAGTGTTTTTTATTTATTTAATTCAAACCCGTTTAATTTTTTTGTTGCTAAGTCCGCGGTGCTACCATGGAAGGGTAACGGTACTAGCAGGCCATATGTAATGAAGATAAATAAATCTTATCACGTTAAAATTATAATTTTTTATATAAAAAAAAAATCTTGAAAATTAAATTTATACTTTATCACGGAATATCTGCGGGATTCCTTATAATATTGCGGGATTCCTTATAATATAAAATAAATTAGTTTTTTTAAAAAAAAAAAAAGAAAAGAAATATATTTTTTTGATAACACGGAAAATTCCCTTAAAGCATTGATCTTCGGAAAAGAGAAATTTCAGTACTGACGTCATAAATTAACATGGCGGTCACGGTCATTGATTTGGAGTTAGGTTTAAATAATAGAGATAGCAAACAGATGATCGGCTAATTATATTTTTTTGCAATATACTGGAGAGTACCGGCGAATGGGGTAGTATGGCGCAATAATTATTGATTAAGTAATTTTATTCGTTTTGTTGGGGAAAATTATTTTCATTTAATTATTTACAAATTGTAAATAATTAAAGAATGTGTAAAATTTTCATGGGTCCGCATTAGGGTACAAATAAAGGAAGGGTAAGTCGCGCAGTACTATGTACCACCAATATAGTACAAAAATTTACGAATTTTTTTATATGATATAAATGCTCATCAACTGTATAAATTAATTGAGTGGTGATTTTTTTTGAAAATGGTGAAGAAAAAAATCTGATTTTTTCTTTAGCTACATTATGACACGCAAAATTACTATTTTGTCGAGTACGAAAGGATGAAAAGATCTTCCCCAAACCGGCGAGCTAGCTAGAGCAATACAGCTAGGCGTGTCAGTCATCCGTATCAGAAATTAAGTTTTCTGAAAGCAATTCGTACCGGGGGTTAATCAAGATTGGTTCGACAATCGAGATTAAGGTGAACATATTTACAAACCCCTTGCTCAGCAACAAATATTAGAAAAATCAGGGATATACCAATACAAATGCAATATATGTGAGAAAGTGTATATGGGACAAACTAAACGAAATTTGGCAGTGCGCTTTACGGAACATACAAGTCATATCAGATTTAATAGACCAACAAAATCATCAATAACTCATCTTGCGCTAAATGACGACCACCGAAACGTTTTAAGCACAGATTTAAAACTTTTAAAAAGTGTGAGACAAGATAGATGTTTAGTTGCATATGAAAGTTATTTCATAGCCAAAAATAAACAAATTTGCCGTATCCGGCTGTTTCACCGCAGACCTTTTACCGCGGAGCATTCACCGCGGCTGTTTTACTGCACTGGCGTTTCACCGTGAGCAGGTTCACCACATGGGTGATTCACCGCGGATATATTCACCGCAGACATGTTCACCGCGGACAAGTTTCACCGCGGACGGGTTCACGGCTGACACCGCGGATATGTTCGCAATTATAAATTTAATTTATATACAAATTTCCCCACCATTCGCGTTACCCAGATTCAAACAACGTGGAGGTTGCGGGGAATGTGACTGCTTTGAGTCTAGGCCCTTTCACCGCAGACGATTCACCGCAGACGATTCACCGCACACGTTTCGCCGCAGGCATATTCACCGTGGAACATGTTCACCGCAGGTATTTTCACCGCGTTCATCATGTTCGCGATGAAAGTGTATTTAAATTCGTCAAGTGCATTTGATTATTTATGATTATACACATCATACACATAGTGTAGTTATTTTAATTTATTAGTCGCGATCCCACTTGTTAATTTTTAAAATGGAATTTGAATATACAAAAAGCAAAAGATCGCACGATAGTTTGTTGGTAGGAGGATATGTTTTTTATTTGGAACGAAAAGTTGGAGAAAAATGTAGAGCTAGAATACATTTGGAAAAAGGTAAAATT
Source organism: Rhamphomyia laevipes (assembly GCA_963920725.1). Taxonomy (NCBI): domain Eukaryota; kingdom Metazoa; phylum Arthropoda; class Insecta; order Diptera; family Empididae; genus Rhamphomyia; species Rhamphomyia laevipes. Next base: position 86,888,331 of record OY987255.1, read on the forward strand.
AAATGGTCAATTTTGGAACATAGCTATGCAGCTAAAGATGCAGCTAAAGTTTCAGCTGAAAAATACATGATACGTATCAGAGATGACGCTAAAGATCCTCTACTTGGCTCTTTACAAAGAATTATTTCAAATCCTACTGCAAGTATTTCGGTTGCTGCGGTAGTTGAAATGCCAACAATTAGATCAATTAAGCGCTCAATCCGTAAGATACGTAATGTTGCCAATGAATGCTACGATTTGATGCCAACTAATATAAAAGATTTAAATATACCAGATAAATAGAAAATAACGGCAAAAGGTAAACCATTTTTATTATATGATAGTGCTGATGATACTGCTATCAGGTTATCAGGTGCTTTTCCCGGAATTGAAGTTCTTTTATGCTTTTTATATCTTAAAGAATCCTTATATAGGAATATCTGCAGACATGGATTCAAAGTGCAATGTGACACAGATGAAATGACAGCCTTGAATTCCAGAATGTTAGCTCCCCTCGCTTATGTTCCTCCACAGCGCGTGGTAGAATATTTTAATGTATACACCATTAATAATATGTTACCCAGTGGGGCAGAATCTATTTATAATTATTTTGAACACACATATGTTGGTCGTCTAACATTAAATAACCAGCGAAAACCCGGGAAATTCGCCATTTGTTTTTTTTCTATAGTAACCTGGAAATTAAAAAATTCATTCAAATAATGGAAAATAACAAAAATTAATGTAACGCGTCCATCATATATTTTATTTGTTTTTGTTTGTCTAAAGTGAAATCAAAATCAAATTTTCTAAAATTAAATAAATAAAAATTAGTAAAATTATTAAATATATAAATATAAACAAAATAAAAAAAATAATACTTCACCAAATGGACGACTGACATTTTGACGCGAAATTGAATAAGGACGGAAAAAAAAATATTAATAGAATTGTATAAAAATTATATATATATAAAATTAAATTTAGATTCCATCAAAATCAAACAAAAATCTTCAACAACAAGTAATCTTCAGTCACTGTTTGTACAATCAGCTCGGCGCAGGATTATTTTGTAAGTACAATTTTTTTAAAGAAATAAAAATATATATAATACATTTTACAATTCTATTAAAAACAAAAAAAAATTTAATATCAATTATATAAAACTGTAAAAAACTATAAAGTTACAGTTAATCAAAATTTAAATTACAAAAATATATATTTTAAAACATAAAAGTAAAAATTACTTAAGTACATAAATTTGAAATACAATAAAAACTGAATTAAAATTAAAATATAACAGAAAATTTAAATTAAAAGATAACAGAAAAGTTATCTAAATATTGAAATACGTAGTTAGTACAAATAGTTTTTTAAAAAAAAAATAGAAATTTATGAAAATTAGAAAAAACATTAAGGTTTAGAAAAATTAATATTCAATATAATTTCGATTAAATAAATTTTAAAATCATTTTATTCATTTTGATTAAACATAAAATTCATTTTGTACTAAATAATTATTCAAAGTTTTAAAGTTTTCTTTTTTCAATATTCGTTTCAAAAATAAAATAATTAAATACAAAGCTAATTAAATAAATTATATTCAAATAAAAAGTATAATTATATTCAAATTCAAAGCTAAATAAATTCAAAGCTAATTAATTAATTTAAAATTTAAAATAAAAATAAATTAAATTCAAATAAGAAAATAATTCAATTTCAAATTCAAAATAAAATAAAATAAAATTCCAATAAAAATTTCAATAAAATAAAATTTAAATTTATATTTCAAAATAATTAATTTGAATTCGTAGAGTAAATTTCAGTTGTTGTAAAAACAGATTTAAATCATTATAAAAAAAAAAACGAATAAAATTATATATGTAAATGCATATGAATTAAATTAAAATTGTATGAAATAGTACACATGTTTAGATAATGAATAAATGAGTTATATTTTTATTAAATATTTTTGGATATATTGAGTTACTTTATTAATATGTTGGTTATAGGGTAAAGAAACATTTTCGGTGGTGAACTATTTTCATGATTTCCCATATGAAGCATGGCGGTATGATCGATCTTCGTAGATTTCTTTAAATTTTGTTTTTCGTTGCACGAAAGGGACAATACACAATGTGCAAAAGTATTGTCAAGGAGTTTGTGCAAAATTCAGTACAAATAGCTAGAATATTTCGATCGATTGTCAAAATAATAAAAACATTATATTTCGTTTCATTTATGTTAATTTTATTATAAATTAATGTAAGCTGGTGATGTGTAACCTCAATTTGTATTAGTTGTATATTTTTTTATATTTTCCTATTTGTTATATTTTCCTTCAGACATGCATAAATTATAGTTACTTACCGTACCCATCTGGCAACAAAAAAACTCCCCAAACCAACGAGCTAAGCTGTGCTTTGAATCAATAATTTAATTTGAATTTTGCTTAAATTATATAAATATACATAAATAAAGTTGATCTCAGGGTCAGTGGTGGAAACCCCACGTTTTTAAATCATAAATTTATCCGTTTTCAGCTTCAATTTATATGCTACATAGTAATATAAATTGAACATGCCCTGTTGCGGTTGAGATTTCATTTTATGGAAAAATTATTATTATTTTTTTTTGTTAAACAATTAGCAAATTCCAATATTTATATTAATTTTAAATAGGAATTTATCTCAAAAAATAATATTCTTTGAAATATAGATAGTATAATTGAATATAGAATAATATTATTAGAATTGATAAAATGTACCGCAAGAAAAATCCATTTGTACTTAGCTTAAACTAAGTCATAATTTAAAATCTACTCCAATAATTAATGATCGGGATTTCTTTTAAAAAAAAGTAAAAATTACCGACAGGCGGCGTTACCCTACCTAATGAGGGATTTTTAAAGGTCAATTAAGATAAAAATTATATTTTTTCTTCTGGTTTTAAGATTGAACAGAGATAGTCATCTCGATACAATAGATATGATTTCTAATGATATATATATAAAAATAAAAGTAAAATTTAAATTGAAAAAAAAATATGCACTAAGCATATTTTTTTTTCAATTTAAATTTTACTTTTATTTTTATATATATATAGTACAATAGAAATAATAAGAAAAAAAATATATATATCAAGTTATATATTATAGTAAAAAAAAAAGTATTTTACATTAAATTAATTATATATATTTAAATTTAATATATATATAAAAAGAAGGAAGTTGTTTTTGCTGAAAAAAAAATTTAAGCTACGAATTTAAATTTGTATATATATATGAATACAAAAAAAAAGCAGTTGGTGCAACTTCGCTGAGGTTAATATATTATAGGGAGGCAGGCAGAATAGCGGCCACAAAATAAAGAAATTTTACATATAATACGTGTAAGAATATGTATATATATAGAAGCCTGATATATGGTTGGTGATCCAGATGTCGAAATGATTTTTGTATTAAGTATTTAAAATTCTAATATTCAAAAAAACAAAAAATTTAAGAAAAGTTATTAAAATTAAATTTAATTTAATGGTGTAAATTTGAGTTAAAATAAAAAAAAAAAACAATATATTAAGAATTAATGTTAAAATTTGTTAGCAAATATATATTCTATAAAATTAACTTTATTATAAAAAAAGGTGTATGTATGATGGCAACATGATCATGGTGACCAGCAGCAGCACAGGAAAATTAAGTAAGTGAAATTGGTTAAATAATAATTATATATACTTATACAATATATTTTTGCTGTAATTGTTATCAGAAAAAAATAATGTTTTTATCATACAAAACTTAGATTGTTAAATTTACCTTAATTTACTATACTATAATGATAAAATATTTAGAAATCGTAATATGAAAAAAATTGATATATGGAAATTTGTAATAACTAATTAAAATACGGTGTTTTTTTATTTATTTAATTCAAACCCGATTAATTTTTTTTATTGCTAAGTCCGCGGTGCTACCATGGAAGGGTAACGGTACTAGCAGGCCATATGTAATGAAGATAAATAAATCTTATCACGTTAAAATTATAATTTTTTATATAAAAAAAAAATCTTGAAAATTAAATTTATACTTTATCACGGAATATCTGCGGGATTCCTTATAATATTCGGGAGACCCCATTATAATTTTTTTCTTTCATATATATATATGTATACATATAAAATAAATTAGTTTTAAAAAAAAAAAAAAAATTTTTTTTTTTGATAACACGGAGAATTCCCTTAAAGCATTGATCTTCGGAAAAGAGAAATTTCGGTACTGACGTCATAAATTAACATGGCGGTCACGGTCATTGATTTGGACTTAGGTTTAAATAATAGAGATAGCAAACAGATGATCGGCTAATTATATTTTTTTGCAATATACTGGAGAGTACCGGCGAATGGGGTAGTATGGCGCAATAATGATTGATTAAGTAATTTTATTCGTTTTGTTGGGGAAAATTATTTTCATTTAATTATTTACAAATTGTAAATAATTAAAGAATGCGTAAAATTTTCATGGGTCCGCATTAGGGTACAAATAAAGGAAGGGTAAGTCGCGCAGTACTATGTACCACCAATATAGTACAAAAATTTACGAATTTTTTTATATGATATAAATGCTCATCAACTGTATAAATTAATTGAGTGGTGATTTTTTTTGAAAATGGTGAAGAAAAAAATCTGATTTTTTCTTTAGCTACATTATGACACGCAAAATTACTATTTTGTCGAGTACGAAAGGATGAAAAGATCTTCCCCAAACCGGTGAGCTAGCTAGAGCAATACAGCTAGGCGTGTCAGTCATCCGTATCAGAAATTATGTTTTCTGAAAGCAATTCGTACCGGGGGTTAATCAAGATTGGTTCGACAATCGAGATTAAGGTGAACATATTTACAAACCCCTTGCTCAGCAACAAATATTAGAAAAATCAGGGATATACCAATACAAATGCAATATATGTGAGAAAGTGTATATGGGACAAACTAAACGAAATTTGGCAGTGCGCTTTACGGAACATACAAGTCATATCAGATTTAATAGACCAACAAAATCATCAATAACTCATCTTGCGCTAAATGACGACCACCGAAACGTTTTAAGCACAGATTTAAAACTTTTAAAAAGTGTGAGACAAGATAGATGTTTAGTTGCATATGAAACTTATTTCATAGCCAAAAATAAACAAATTTGCCGTATCCGGCTGTTTCACCGCAGACCTTTTACCGCGGAGCATTCACCGCGGCTGTTTTACTGCACTGGCGTTTCACCGTGAGCAGGTTCACCACATGGGTGATTCACCGCGGATATATTCACCGCAGACATGTTCACCGCGGACAAGTTTCACCGCGGACGGGTTCACGGCTGACACCGCGGATATGTTCGCAATAATAAATTTAATTTATATACAAATTTCCCCACCATTCGCGTTACCCAGATTCAACCAACTTGGAGGTTGCGGGGAATGTGACTGCTTTGAGTCTAGGCCCTTTCACCGCAGACGATTCACCGCACACGTTTCGCCGCAGGCATATTCACCGTGGAACATGTTCACCGCAGGTATTTTCACCGCGTTCATCATGTTCGCGATGAAAGTGTATTTAAATTCGTCAAGTGCATTTGATTATTTATGATTATACACATCATACACATAGTGTAGTTATTTTAATTTATTAGTCGCGATCCCACTTGTTAATTTTTAAAATGGAATTTGAATATACAAAAAGCAAAAGATCGCACGATAGTTTGTTGGTAGGAGGATATGTTTTTTATTTGGAACGAAAAGTTGGAGAAAAGATTATTTGAAAATGTTCCAAATATCAAAAAGAAAAATGTAGAGCTAGAATACATTTGGAAAAAGGTAAAATTAAATGGTCAATTTTGGAACATAGCCATGCTGGAGATGCAGCTAAAGTTTCAGCTGAAAAATGCATGATACGTATCAGAGATGACGCTAAAGATCATCTACCTAGCTCTTCACAAAGAATTATTTCAAATGCTACTGCAAGTATTTCGGTTGCTGCGGCAGTTGAAATGCCAACAATTAGATCAATTAAGCGCTCAATCCGTAAGATACGTAATGTTGCCAATGAATGCTACGATTTGATGCCAACTAATATAAAATATTTAAATATACCAGATAAATAGAAAATAACGGCAAAAGGTAAACCATTTTTATTATATGATAGTGCTGATGATACTGCTGCTGAAAACATTGGAAATGATCGGATGCTTATGTTTGGAACTATTGAAAATTTAAATTTTTTGAAAGAATCAGAAATAATTTTTGCTGATGGCACTTTTAGAGTAACTCCTCCTTTATTTTACCAATTATATGTTATTCATTCTACGTAGTACCAGCAGTGTTTGCTAATAAAACACAAAATACTTACGGAAAATTGTTGAATGAATTAAAAAAAAGGAACCGAATTTGGCTCCGAAAAAGGTCCACTTAGATTTTGAAAGAGCAGCAATTAATCCGTTCTCAGGTGCTTTTCCCGGAATTGAAGTTCTTTTATGCTTTTTATATCTTAAAGAATCCTTATATAGGAATATCTGCAGACATGGATTCAAAATGCAATATGACACAGATGAAATGACAACCTTGAATTTCAGAATGTTAGCTCCCCTCGCTTATATTCCTCCACAGCGCGTGGTAGAATATTTTAATGTATACACCATTAATAATATGTTACCCAGTGGGGCAGAATCTATTTATAATTATTTTGAACACACATATGTTGGTCGTCTAAGGTCTAACATTAAATAACCAGCGAAAACCCGGGAAATTCGCCATTTGCTTTTTTTTCTATAGTAAAATGGAAATTAAAAAATTCATTCAAATAATGGAAAATAAAAAAAAATTCAATCATACAAAAATTAATGTAACGCGTCCATCATATATTTTATTTGTTTTTTTTTTGTCTAAAATGAAATCAAAATTAAATTTTCTAAAATTAAATAAATAAAAATTAGTAAAATTATTAAATATATAAATATAAACAAAATAAAAAAAATAATACTTCACCAAATGGACGACTGCAGTTTGACGCGAAATTGAATAAGACGAAAGGACGGGAAAAAAAAATATTAATAAAATTGTATAAAAATTATATATATATAAAATTAGATTTAGATTCCATCAAAATCAAACAAAAATCTTCAACAACAAGTAATCTTCAGTCACTGTTTGTACAATCAGCTCGGCGCAGGATTATTTTGTAAGTACAATTTTTTTTAAAGAAATAAAAATATATATAATACATTTTACAATTCTACTAAAAACAAAAAAAAAAATTAATATCAATTATATAAAACTGTAAAAAACTATAAAGTTACAGTTAATCAAAATTTAAATTACAAAAATATATATTTTAAAACATAAAAGTAAAAATTACTTAAGTACATAAATTTTAAATACAATAAAAACTGAATTAAAATTAAAATATAACAGAAAATTTAAATTAAAAGATAACAGAAAAGTTATCTGAATATTGAAATAGTTAGTACAAATAGTTTTTTTTTAAAAAAATAGAAATTTATGAAAATTAGAAATAACATTAAGGTTTAGAAAAATTAATATTCAATATAATTTCAATTAAATAAATTTTAAAATCATTTTATTCATTTTGATTAAACATAAAATTCATTTTGTACTAAATAATTATTCAAAGTTTTAAAATTTTCTTTTTTCAATATTCGTTTCAAAAATAAAATAATTAAATACAAAGCTAATTAAATAAATTATATTCAAATAAAAAGCTAATTATATTCAAATTCAAAGATAAATTCAAATATTAAATAAATTAAAATTCAAAATATGAAATAAATATATTTAAATACAAAGCTAATTAAATAAAATTATATTTAAAATAAAAGCTAAATAAATTCAAATATTAATTAAATAAATTCAAATATTAATTAAATAAATTCAAATTCAAAGCTAATTAAATAAAATTATATTTAAAATAAAAGCTAAATAATTTCAAATATTAATTAAATAAATTCAAATTCAAAGCTAATTAAATAAATTATATTCAAATAAAATGCTAATTATATTCAAATTCAAAGCTAAATAAATTCAAAGCTAATTAATTAATTTCAAATTTAAAATAAAAATAAATTAAATTCAAATAAGAAAATAATTCAATTTCAAATTCAAAATAAAATACAATTCCAATAAAAATTTCAATAAAATAAAATTTAAATTTATATTTCAAAATAATTAATTGGAATTCGTAGAGTAAATTTCAGTTGTTGTAAAAACAGATTTAAATCATTATAAAAAAAAAACCGAATAAAATTATATATGTAAATGCATATGAATTAAATTAAAATTGTATGAAATAGTACATATGTTTAGATAATGAATAAATGAGTTATATTTTTATTAAATATTTTTGGATATATTGAGTTACTTTATTAATATGTTGGTTATAGGGTAAAGAAACATTTTCGGTGGTGAACTATTTTCATGATTTCCCATATGAAGCATGGCGGTATGATCGATCTTCGTAGTTTTCTTTAAATTTTGTTTTTCGTTGTACGAAAGGGACAATACACAATGTGCAAAAGTATTGTCAAGGAGTTTGTGCAAAATTCAGTACAAATAGGGGTGGGAATGCAAAAGCTCAAAACATCTTATAGCTAGAATATTTCGATCGATTGTCAAAATAATAAAAACATTATGTTTCGTTTCATTTATGTTAATTTTATTATGAATTAATGTAAGCTGCTGATGTGTAACCTCAATTTGTATTAGTTGTGTATTTTTTTATATTTTTACTTTCCTTTTTCCTTTTATTGAATTCACAATTCATGTTTTCCTCACCTGGGCATAGCTCCTAAACGGCTTTACCGATTTAACTCAAATTTGAAACTTAAGCTCGTGTTATTAATCACTCGGTACTTTAATAACTTTTATGGCCCTTCGAGGGGGCGGGGGGTTGGGCCTATTTTCTAAAAAGTCATGTGGGGTATCAAATTAAAGGTCTTGATGAGTACATCTCGTTGGGTAGTGTTTCGGGCAACTAGGACCTAGTGGGGCCCAAAATGAAAAAAAATCATGAAAGGTATCAAATTAAAGGTCTGGAAGAGTAGATATCTTTGGGGTAAGTAAAGGAAATGTTTGGGGGCAACGCGGGTCATGTGGGGCCTGAAATTATTATTAATTTCCTTTTATTAAATTTACAATTAATATTTTCCTCACCTGGGCATAGCTCCTAAACGACTTAACCGATTTAACGCAAATTTGGAACTTAAGCTCCAGCGTTTACCCAGTCGGTGCCACATAATTTTCAGGGCCCGGCGAGGGGGCTGGGGGTTGGACCTATTTTCAAAAAAGTCATGTGGGGTATCAAATTAAAGGTTTTGATGAGTACATCTCGATGGGTAGTGTTTCGGGTAACTAGGACCATGTGGGGTCCCCAAAAAATGGGGCCTATTTTTAAAGAAGTCATGTGGGGTATCAAATTAAAGGTATTGATGAGTACATCACGCTGGGTAATGTTTCGGGTAACTGGGACCAAGTAGGCCCCCAAAAAATGGGGTCAAAAATGAAAAAAAATCATATGGGCATCAAATTAAAGGTCTGGAAGAACAGATATTTTTGGAGCAAGTAATTGTAGTATTTGGGGCAACAAAAACCATGTGGGGCCTGGAAAATAGGGCCCCAAAAATTCATGTGGGGGTATGATATTAAAGGTCTCGATGAGTACATCTCGTTGGGTAATATTTCAGGTAAAGAGCACCATACGGGGCCAAAAAATAAAAAAATATACATATGTATATATAAAAATATATATATATGAGCCGTTAATTTTGCAAGTGACTTTTCGCGAAACATGAGTTAGAGCTATTTATTATTAACCGCTCAAATATATATTTTTTACTATAATATGTTATATTATAGTAAAAATATATAAACAATATAAAAATTCTACAGTTTTTAGTCGGTCAAATATATTGTGTAAAACTTAAAATATTTGACCGACTAAAAAGTATGAAATAATAAATAAATAAAAAAAACATTTTTTAAAAATACTTTCCTTTATAAATAGTAATATGCGACTAAAAACTAATAAATAATACTAAAATTATATAATCTTTCATTATTGTATCTAGAGTTTCAGTAATGGTCAATTGTAGTAGGGTTAACTGCAAACGTACTAGATTAGAGATTCAGTAAAGGTAAAGTATAGTAAAAGGGAAGTAGACCCCTTATAAATATCATTCTGATAAATTCTATTAATTCTCACAATTAATTTTGATCAGTTATACTTCCCTTTATAAAGGGTCTACTTCCCTTTTACTATACTTTACCTTTACTGAATCTCTAATCTAGTACGTTTGCAGTTAACCCTACTACAATTGATCATTACTGAAACTCTAGATACAAGAATGAAAGATTATATAATTTTAGTATTATTTATTAGTTTTTAGTCGCATATTACTATTTATAAAGGAAAGTATTTTTAAAAAATGTTTTTTTTATTTATTTATTATTCTATTTGTTGTTCCTTCAGACATGCATAAATTATAGTTACTTACCTTACCCATCTGGCAAGAAAAAAACCCCCCAAACCGACGAGCTAAGCTGTGCTTATGCCAGGCATGTCACTTGTTTGCGATATAGGTAAAACAAGCGCTTGATTTAAGCGATGACGGTTTTCGCTTTATTTTATCAAGTGGTTCAGATAGAACCAACTGAACGCTGTTCTTATGTCAGTCTTGTGTTGTATTGTGTTCAGTGTTTTAATTTTTTTTTTAAAATAAAAAAAAAATTATCACAGACAAGTAAAAAGTAACAAATGGCGCCCAACAAATGGCGCGCATCCAAGCTCCGAAATAAATAAATTAATTTTCACTATTTTTTTTAACAAAATCTTATAGTTTATTTGCAGTTTCTTTTTGTTTTGTAATTTAAAGTAAATCATTTTAAAAAAATAAAGTAGAGTAATAATTTCTAATTTTTTTTAAATTAATTTTGTTAATTCAGTAATTTTTAATTATTTTTTTAAAAATTTAGTTACGAATTTGAGGTTAAGAATTATTTGAAGTATTGTGTCTGAGTCCTAATAAATCTGCAAATGTAGGCCCTGCTAGCATTAGAGCGTTGTTTATAAGACAGTCACAATATTGTCACGTAATTCTGTACCAATAATATTTTTTTGTTTGAAATATTTGGAAATTTTCACGTTTTGTAGGTTGATACGCTAGCAAACGGTTGACTTTTCTAAATAAATCTCAGTAAAGTAATAATTGGTTCATCACAAAAATAAAATAAATATCGAAGGATTAAATTTTGAACGTAATATGCAAGTCTTATGAGTCGCAAAATACAAGTTCAAGATTTAATTTTTGATTTTTTTAAGCTTATATAAGTTTTGACATCGACAAAATATATAAATTTTTTAGTAAAACGTAAAAACGAAATTTGAAGTAACAAGAAGAAAAATAATAAAAAAAACAAAAAAACAAATATCGAAGCCATGTTTCGTGGGGAATTATGAAATAAGGGATCCACCGATAACCAGTAGTTATCAAGTCTTAACGCTAAATATAAAAATAATAATTGATATAATATTATATATTTAGATTTTATGAGTAGTGAGGTATAGGAATCAGGTATTTTTACGGATTGAATTAGGTATTATTGAGATAAGATAAAAAAAATTAGTTCAGGATAATTATTATATTTGAAAAAAAAACTCGATAATTTAGAGCAATTATATATATTGAATTAAATAAATTAATAAAAGATAAATTTTTATATTACAAATTAAATAATATTGAGACAGTGACTTTGACAAATTGGAAAGTATTATTGTTTTTTTTAACAAAACCCAAACAAAATTTTATCTGGTCGAAAGTAATTCGTATTTGTTGCATAAATTTTTTTTTCTCTGAAATAATCGTTAAAAGTATTTTTTTTGTACAATGGATAATGATAAGATCGAAAAACCCTCAAAAGTTAAAACACGCAGTGCTGTTACACGCGAGAATTTAGCTAAACAATTGGAACAAATTGATCAAACTATTCCATCGACAAGCGGATATAATGTAGGTAATAATCAAGCGCGTAGCGTTTCAGAAAGTGATTTATCTGAGAAAATCTCGTTGAAGTCGTTTGATTGTCAAGAACAACAACTAAGTAGTGTCGAAGACTGGGACAAAAAAATACAAATGAAGAACGTCAAGCTAAAAATACACAAAAGAGTTCGAAGCTTCCAAAACAAACATCAAAAAGTCGTTTAGAAAAAGAAGTATTTGACAACCTTGATAGCCTCAATGCATTTAAAATTCAACAAGAAATCATGATTAAAGAAATGCGACGTACAATTAATGAGATGAAAACCAAATCGCAAAGTGATTCAGCAGTAATTCTCGAACAATTATCGTTACTGACAGCTACGTTGATGCAAAAAGAAAATTATACTCAAAGCCAAATTTCGAGTCAAAATTCAAATTCAATCGACGCTTCGACTGTAATTGACAAAAACAATCATACAAGACATACTGAAAATTTAATCGACGACGAACAAAACAACCTACGGACACCACACAACAATAGATACCAAACGCCAATAGGGGAGATGAATCACGTAAATTTTCGAAATAATGAAGCTACTATCCGCCGGATTGACTTTAATTCACCAACAAAATTTAATGACAGACAACAACAGACCTGACAGTTCAACCACCCATAAAACATATGACAGCTCAACCACCCATACAACATATGACAGCTCAACCACCCATACAGCAACCACTAACTCAACAACACTTTTCGGAACAACGACAAGAAACAGGTGCAGAGTTACCATCAACGAATGATAGATTTGCGAAGCTGGAACAAATGATGTCAAATCTAGTACTGTCTAATCAAGAACTGATGGCACAACCGAACAACCATGATAGAATACAGCCAAATCATAGACAAAATTCCTACGTCGAGAGAAGATCACCGATGATGGATTGGGGTATAACGTTCGATGGTAAAGGACCGATGTCGGTGATAGATTTTGTTGAAAGAGTAAAGAAGATGACAAGAGACGACAATTTAGACTGGACACACGTAACGAACAAATTACATATTTTACTGAAAGGACAAGCTAAGACATGGTATTTTCAATACGTAACTCGACATAAAAATATTGACTGGACAACATTAAAAGCAGCGATCGTAAGTCAATATCGAATTCTGGAATCCGATAGTGAAATTTTTATGACGATGATGAGCAAAAAACAACAGCAAGGCGAAACGTTCGATATGACGCAGATATGACTGCATGGAGTCTTCAGATAAAAGTACCAATGTCGGAAGCGCAACTAGTGGATATTTTAAGAAACAACATTAATATTCGTATTCAGCAAATGATACTTACGGCTGATATATTTTCGGTAGACCATCTTCGAAATATCGTGAGGAAAGCGGAACGTGTTTTGAGCAATTCAAGGCAACCTACGAGATTTGTTAAGGAATTACATGAATGTACAACACCCGACGAAGAAATTCATGAAATGGAAGTAGATGAAATTAAATTTAAAAAGAATGACGTCCGTAATACTCAGAAATATATTTGCTGGAATTGCGACAAACAAGGCCATAGTTTCCAAGATTGTGGAGAAGTACAGCGGAAACTATTTTGTTACAGATGCGGTATGAAGGATGTAGCGAAACCAAATTGTCCAAAATGTTCGCCGGAAAATACCAGGAGTCACGTGTTGAATACGGAGTCACCACGTGTCAGATTCGAAACTCCGGAAAAGAATTAAATACACCTTCTAGTTTGACAGTAGTAACACCACACTTACATAACGATGACATTCCAAACGCCACAAACGAACAGAAACACCAACATGACATTCAATTACAATCACAAAATAATTTAAAACAGGTAAATAAAGTTGAAATATTACAGAGAAAACAAACACCAATTGTAACCGGAAATTTTGTTGATTCTTCCTGTTGCGTAATCCTTATGTTATCCTAATATTATCCTTATTATTCCTAATGTTGTTATGTTATTTACCACCATACACTTCAGTATTAATAAAATATATAAAAAAGTTATGGTGACCACCATATTTATCACAACACAAAAATCACTATCACTAAACTTAATATTTTTATTAATTTCAATTACTTAATCAGTAAATTTAATATATAATAATATTAAATATTTTAAATCATGAAATTTATTTATATTAATAATTATTAATTACAAAAATTAATTTATTTATAACATTCTAATATTGACCGCACGTATGAACTTAATATTGACGTTTTGAAAACCATATGGTCAGAACAATGCATTAGAAAAAATACTGGAATGAAAGAATTGTAGTTTTGTAAATTTTTACAAAATTAATTATTCCAGTAAAAAGAAACGCTGTTATTATTCTGTATATGTTATTTAAAGTTAACAGTCTGTAAAATGTAGCGTGTAGGTAATGTAGTTTAATGTTAGTTATATTTATTAATTATGAATTTTGGGTGTAGGTGAAAATTCAAAATAGGTAATACTGAAGGAAATTATAAAAATAGGAAATTTAGAAATTTGAAGGAGGAAAAAAAGGTTAAAGGTGGTATGATTTAGATAGTTAGAAATTAGATGTTGAAAAGAAGAGTTTGAATTTTAGTATCGATAGAGGGTAAAAGTTCTGTTAAGAACTAAAATGAAGTTAAGGAAAATAATTTAATAGTTAGTTAGTTTTTTAACTAAATTTAATTTTTAAAATGAAATAAAATATTATCATTATTAGTAAAATAAATTGATTATAAAAATCAGTTGAACAATATAAAATTTAAAAATAAAAATATAGTGCTGGATCAATAAAAAACTTAAATTTAATTAAAAGCATTAGATTGTATCCGAGCCATACAAAAACAATTACAAAGTGTACATAGTATTATTATTATTAACTAATTAAATCTAATTTAAATAGTTCACCAACAAAAATTGAAAACAAAAAAAAAGTAAAAATGACGATTAGTAATTGTACAATATAATAAAACCCAAATTATACAATACTAATCGCAAAAATTTAAACATCGAGCTTAGCATAAAGTATTTAAAAATGCAAAGCTAAATCCAAATAATAATCTGATCACGATGAGATGACGCAACACCAGAAAAGATTCATCTAGGACAAGTGAAGGAGAAGATCGAGTTTTTTTGTTTTTGTATTAATTTTTTTTGTAAAGTAATTTTTTTTTTGTAAACCATAAAGAATATAAATTCTATTGGCAATCCTGTTGCAACTGGACCAGCTCAAACCAGGTAATTGATTGATTATGGTATGTTATTTTGAATTAGATTTTTTTTTATTTAAAGTAGCATAATTTTTTTTCCGTAGAGTAGAGTAAAGTTTTTTTTGTACATTTTTTTCATTCAATATTATGTCATTGAAATGACCTTTTTAAAAGAAAAAGTTTTTTTGGGTTTCTATTATTATATAAATAAAATATTGTATATTAAATAAATTAAAATTTATTATAATTTTTATAATTATTTATTTATAATGTCCCTTCATGTCCAAAATTTTAAATTTTCTTAACATCATTTAAGGATATAATGATTGAATAAATCCTTTAAAGGACGCCAATCTCACATATACACACACACACGCACACCCTTCGTCGTCATTAGTTAATTGTGTTTTTTTTTGTTATATATTTATGATGTTATGTTTGTAATATGAAAGTCATGTTGGTATTACTCAAGCCCACGCCCAACCTAGAGCTTAAAGCCCAGCTGAGAAGGAGGAACAGAGTAATACCATGTTATCAAAGGTTTGGTGAAGTTCCGTCGCGGTTGGTGATCGAACTTGGCGCCCAATTTTAGTTTAATAAAATATAAAAAATTAAATCACCAAACTTTTGCAAATCCTCCCTTACAAATATTGTACCACAAATATAAAAATGGAAAACCTTTTAAATTGGGGGTTACACAATAGAACCACCACCTATCAGAATTAAAACATACGAACAAAGACTTAAAGAATACGAAGAGAAACGACGAGAAATATTTAAGGACTTTACAGTAACAGAAAAACAGAAAACAAGAAAACAAAAATCGATTGACAAATGTAGACAGCGACATCGCACAGAACGAAAACGTCGAAAATGTATTGCGACTACAATTCTCGAGACAAAAGGAAAAGACCCGCGCTGGTACTTAACAGTTAAAATACAGGACGAAAACGTACGTGGACTTTTAGACAGTGGAGCGAACGTAAGCATTTTAGGAGCAGGATGCATGACATTAATTCAGAAATTAAACATGACATACACGAAGATGACATCATCAGTACGGGCAGCTGACGGTACGCCACAAGACATACTAGGACATATTATAATTCCGATAACATGCAATGACGTAACACGTATGGTGAGACTTTATCTATGTCCGACACTACAACAAGAAATGTATCTAGGGATGGACTTTTGGTATGCGTTTGAAATGCAAACAACTTTCGGACAAATTAAACAAAAAATTCCACATACAGAGACAGAACGACATGAACTGACTAAAGAGGAGGAAAAACAACTCGACACCATAATTGCAATATTTCCATCAATAGCAACATGTGGACTGGGACTAACGGACATTGAAGAGCATAAAATAGACTTAGTTAATGATGAAACAACACAAACAACCGAGAAAGACGAAAAACTGAAACATCAATATTTATTGTCGGAGACTGAACAAAACCAACTAGACATGATTAAAACAAATTTTCCGTCATTTGAAAATAAAGGGTTAGGAAAAACACAAATTGAAACGCACATAATTGATACAGGAAATGCCGAACCAATAAAGAGCAGACATTGGCCAATCTCTCCAGCGATCCAGAAACTAATGTACGACGAAGTAGATCGTATGTTAAGTTTAGGTGTAATAGAAGAGAGCAATAATCCGTGGAACTCACAGGTAGTTTTAGTACGACAACCTAATAAAATTAGACTGTGTTTAGATTCGCGTGCAGTAAATGCTGTTACGAAAAAGGACGCTTATCCACTACCACACATAGAAGGATTGCTAAGTCGCTTACAAGACACTAGGTATATAAGTAGCATAGACTTGAAAGACGCGTTCTGGCAAATTCCATTGGAAGAAAAATCAAGAGAGAAAACAGCATTCACAGTACCAGGAAGATCTTTATACCAGTTTAAAGTTATGCCGTTTGGACTGTGTAATGCTGCTCAACGTATGTGCCGACTTATGGACAAAGTAATTCCACAAGTTTGAGAGAACGTGTATTTGTATACTTAGATGATTTATTAATAATTTCGCCAGATTTAAAATCACATCTAGAAACACTGAACCAAGTAGCTGTACAACTACGAAAGTCTGGATTAACAATTAATGTTCAGAAAAGCAAAATTTCTTATCAAGAATTAAAATATTTAGGCTACATAGTTTTAGATGGAAGTTTAAAACCAGATCCAATGAAAGTAGAAGCGATTAATAACTTTGAAACTCCGAAAACGCCAAAACAAGTACGAAGATTTTTAGGTATGGCAGGATGGTACCGGCGTTTTATAAATAATTTTGGTATATTAGCTTCATCAATATCTGACACTTTAAAAACGACAAATAAGACAAAAAAAAAAATTCATTTGGACTGCTGAAGCACAACAATCGTTCGAAACACTGAAGAAAGCAATAACATCAGCTCCAGTGTTAGTAAACCCTGACTTCGGTAAACAATTTTATGTTCAGTGTGACGCATGTACGTCAGGAGTAGGCAGTGTTTTGAAGGAAGGTGGTAAAGAAAACCCAATTGCTTTCTTTTCGAAGAAGTTAAATTCAGCGCAACGTAATTATAGCGTAACTGAACTAGAATGTCTGGCTGCCGTGCTAAGCGTCAAACGTTTCAGACCCTATGTTGAAGGACTACCATTCACCATTATAACAGATCATGCAAGTCTAAAATGGCTGATGGGTCAGAAAGACTTGAGCGGACGTTTAGCACGTTGGAGCTTGAAGTTACAAGGCTTCGATTTTAACATTGAGCACCGGAAAGGCAGTCAGAACATAGTAGCAGATACTCTATCGCGTGCCGATTGTTTAGACGAAATGATGATGGTAACAGAATTAAACATTATTGACAATGACAGTGACAATTTTAAGGACCCAGATTATTTAGACATTGTAAATACAGTGCTAGACAATACTGAACGACTCCCCGATTTAAAAGTAAATCAAAATCAAACAAAAATCTTCAACAACAAGTAATCTTCAGTCATTGTTTGTACAATCAGCTCGGCGCAGGATTATTTTGTAAGTAAAATTTTTTTTAAAGAAATAAAAATATATATAATACATTTTACAATTCTATTTAAAGCGAAAAAAAAAAATTTAATATCAATTATATAAAACTGTAAAAAACTATAAAGTTACAGTTAATCAAAATTTAAATTACAAAAATATATATTTTAAAACATAAAAGTAAAAATTATTTAAGTACATAAATTTGAAATACAATAAAAACTGAATTAAAATTAAAATATCACAGAAAATTTAAATTAAAAGATAACAGAAAAGTTATCTAAATATTGAAATAGTTAGTACAAATAGTGTTTTTTTTAAATAAATAGAAATTTATGAAAATTAGAAAAAACATTAAGGTTTAGAAAAATTAATATTCAATATAATTTCAATTAAATAAATTTTAAAATCATTTTATTCATTTTGATTAAACATAAAATTCATTTTGTACTAAATAATTATTCAAAGTTTTAAAGTTTTCTTTTTTCAATATTCGTTTCAAAAATAAAATAATTAAATACAAAGCTAATTAAATAACTTATATTCAAATAAAAAGCTAATTATATTCAAATTCAAAGCTAAATTAAAATATTAAATAAATTAAAATTCAAAATATGAAATAAATATATTCAAATACAAAGCTCATAAAATAAAATTATATTTAAAACAAAAGCTAAATAAATTCAAATATTAATTAAATAAATTCAAATTCAAAGCTAATTAAATAAAATTATATTTAAAATAAAAGCTAAATAAATTCAAATATTAATTAAATAAATTCAAATTCAAAGCTAATTAAATAAATTATATTCAAATAAAAAGTATAATTATATTCAAATTCAAAGCTAATTAATTAATTTAAAATTTAAAATAAAAATAAATTAAATTCAAATAAGAAAATAATTCAATTTCAAATTCAAAATAAAATAAAATAAAATTCCAATAAAAATTTCAATAAAATAAAATTTAAATTTAAATTTATATTTCAAAATAATTAATTGGAATTCGTAGAGTAAATTTCAGTTGTTGTAAAAACAGATTTAAATCATTATAAAAAAAACCGAATAAAATTATATATGTAAATGCATATAAATTAAATTAAAATTGTATGAAATAGTACACATGTTTAGATAATGAATAAATGAGTTATATTTTTATTAAATATTTTTGGATATATTGAGTTACTTTATTAATATGTTGGTTATAGGGTAAAGAAACATTTTCGGTGGTGAACTATTTTCATGATTTCCTATATGAAGCATGGCGGTATGAGCGATCTTCGTAGTTTTCTTTAAATTTCTAATTTAAAGAAAAATAATGTCAGTCTTGTGTTGTATTGTGTTCAGTGTTTTAATTTTTTTTAAAAAAGAAAAAAAAATATCACAGACAAGTTAAAAGTAACATTAATATAAAAAAAAACTTAAAAATAAATTCATAATTGAATTAAAAAAAAATTAAAACTTAAAATTAGAAGCAATTGCCCGTAAAAAAGCAATTGGTGCAAATTTATCAAAATCGCGACAAATCCTTATTAAGCGAACTGACAATTCAATATATTCTTTTTGATTGTCCTTCATCACCGGCAAGGTACTGTGCTCATTTTTACATTGCTCAGAGTCTAATACCTTTATGAAATGATACAAATTAGGATGGTCTACACTCATTATTCCATTGAAAGACCGATTCCAATCCTCAGAATCATTGTTTTTTTTTCACCAAGCTATGTTAAGTTATGTACATTCCACTAAGAAATGGCGAATTTCCCGAGTTTTCGCTGGTTATTTAATGTTAGACGACCAACATATATGTCTTCAAAATAATTATAAATAGATTCTGCCCCACTGGGTAACAGTGGTATATACATTAATGGTATATATACTAAAATATCCCACCTCGCGCTGTTGAGGAACATAAGCGAGGTGAGTTAACATTCTGAAATTCATTTCATCTGTGTCATATTGCACTTTGAATCCATGTATGCAGATATTCCTACATAAGGATTCTTTAAGATGGAAAAAGCATAAGAGAACTTCAATTACGGGAAAAGCACCTGATAACGCATTAATTGCTGCGCTTTCAAAATCTTAGTGGACCTTTTTCGGAGCCAAATTCGGTTCCTTTTTTTTAATTCATTCAACAATTTTCCGTAAGTATTTTGTGTTTTATTAGAAACTAGAGCAAACATTGCGGGTACTACGTGGCTCCTTATTGTGGCATGAATAAGATATAATTGGTAAAATAAAGGAGGAGTTACTCTAAAAGTGCCATCAGCAAAAATTATTTCTGATTCTTTAAAAAAATTTAAATTTTCAATAGTACCAAATATAAGCATTCTATCATTTCCAGTGTTTTAAGCAGCAGTATCATCAGCACTATCATATAATAAAAATGGTTTACCTTTTGCCGTTATTTTATATTTATCTGGTATAATTAAATCTTTTATATTAGTTGGCATCAAATCGTAGCATTCATTGGCACCATTACGTATCTTACGGATTGAGCGCTTAATTGATCTAATTGTTGGCATTTCAACTGCCGCAGCAACCGAAATACTTGCAGTAGCATTTGAAATAATAATTTTTTGTGTAGAACCAGGTAGAGGATCTTTAGCGTCATCTCTGATACGTATCATGTGTTTTTCAGCTGAAACTTTAGCTGCATCTTTAGCTGCATAGCTATGTTCCAAAATTGACCATTTAATTTTACCTTTTCCAAATGTATTCTAGGTCTACATTTTTATTTTTGATATTTGGAACATTTCCAAATAATCTTTTCTCCAACTTTTCGTTCCAAATAAAAAACATATCCTCCTACCAACAAACTATCGTGTGATCTTTTCCTTTTTATATATTCAAATTCCATTTTAAAAATTAACAAGTGGGATCGCGACCAATAAATTAAAATAACTACACTGTGTGTATGATGTGTATAATCATAAATAATCAAATGCACTTGACGAATTTAAATACATCTTCATCGCGAACATGCCAACATGATGTTCGCGGTGAATATGTTTGCGGTGAATGACCCGCGCGGTGAACATCTCTTCCGCGGTGTACGGTGGGAAAAGTGTACGGTGAAAGGGCCTAGACTCCAAAATTGCATCAATTCTGGCTACGGAAATATAATGTCTTATTTATTTTCAATATTATTATAATAATCAATCAATATTATAATTGTACTTAATATAAATTAGTCATCGCGATTTTTCAATTTTTAATTTCTTTAAAATATTTTTGTATCTACTGTTTTAATTTATAGTTTTAAATATATTGTTTTTAAATTTAGTTATCGCGTTTTTTGTTTTGTTTTTGAAATTTTTTTTGCTAATTGTTAAATTTGTTCTGTTTAAAATTTATTATTTGTTTTATATCCGGGTTTCTTAATAATTAATTTTTTAAAAAATGTTTGTTTTATATATTAGGACAAACTATATTTCATTCAGCTGCGCATTGCTGATGTTGGGTGATAGATTAACTTGAAATGCATTCAATTTTAATTTTGTTAAAAGTTTAAATAAATTTAATTTTTTAATTAATACTTTTCTAAAATTAATAAAGGTTTAATAAATATAGTAAATAAATAAGATTTCACGTTTGTTCAAATAAAAATTTAAATAATAAACCAATATTTCTCAATTTTTCTTAAATTATTTTTCAAACGATCATTTAAAATTATAAAATATAAAATTTTTTAATAATTTGTAAGATAATTTCATATTTGCACAGAATATATGTATGTATTTCAAAAATTGAGAGATTCTTATAAGTTCCATAGTTGTTAGTTTAAAATTTGAACCAGCGTAGCGAACTTATAAGTAAGTAAACAATACAATTAAGTAATTATGCAGGGGAATGGGAGTACGGTATTTTGGAAAAAAATATTTATTTATATATTAAAAATTATATTATGTATATAATATTATAAATAGAAGACATACTGAAATTAATTATTTGTGAATCCGCGAAAATTAATTTAACCATAATATATGTATAAAGAATTATTAATTGCATCTTTATTGGCTAATGCTGCACCATCTGAACAAAAACAAATTTTAGGTGAACGTATGTTTCCATTGATTGAATGCATGTACCCACAATTGGCTGGCAAAATTACCGGCATGTTATTAGAAATTGAAAATTCTGAATTATTACATATGCTGGAAGATGGTTTGTCAAATTTGATGAAGCTGTTGCCGTAATTCAAGCTCATCAAACTAAACAAACTGTTACACATAAAATTGAATAAATTCATTTTTTATTATTTCATTTACAACAACAACAAAAAACAAGAAATCCAAAACAATAACAACATCCATCTCAAAAACAAAATAAAAATAAAAAATCTTTTTTAAAACACCCAGTCAAAATCTTTATTATCAAAAAAAAAATGTAAGGATTTTTCTTATCATAAATAATGAAAAAAAGAAGTTGTATATTTTTCTTTTTTGAACACATAAAAATGTAAATATTTAAAGAAAACAAACAACAACAAAAATATAAAAATATCAAATATTTCTTATCTTTTGTCCCTGTAAAATTGAATTGAAGCGTTTCTTCCTCAATTTCAAAAAACCCTTTTATTCATCAGTTTTTTTTTATTTTGTCACTAGTAATTTAAGTTTTTATCTATAAACAAAAAAATCAAATATTTTAATAAGTTTTGATAAAATCAATAAAAACACGAAAAAAGAAAATATTTCATACAAAAATAAAAAAACAATACAAAATTTGCTATCTATATGCACTTGTAAAAGCCACACAAACACACACGCTTCAAGAAAGAAGGAAACAGAAAAATATTTTGTTGTATTTTTCTTTTGTGCTGTTTAAAATGAAATATTTTTGTTGATAAAATTAAAATAGAAATATTTTTTTTACGGAAATAAATCTGAAAATTTAAATATAAAAGAAACAAATATTGTTTTTTTTATATATATTTCACACAATTTATTTAGTTTTTAAGAAAGATGGAGAAATGTGGATTTTTGCTTTTATTAAATCTAGGGTCACAAACAAGAACGTCTTATCTAAAAAAAGTGAAATTTTCAGTAGATCAATTTTAAGTTTTCAGGGCCTCATTTATAATGCAATAATATTTTACAGCAAACAAATGAAAGTTAATACAGTAAAAAATGTATTAAATATTAAAATATCTGATTTTAAATATGTGAAAAATCAAAGGTTTGTAAGATTTGAGATTAAAAAGAACATAAGACGTTTTCAAAAAAATTTAAAAACTATATCCAAAACTCTAAGTATAGTTACGACGTTTTGGTTTCTTATATTCATATTTTTTTTTCTTATTATGATATAAGCCTTAAGGAAGATATAAGGATATAAGGAAGAACGTTTTATATCAACTTAAATAAAAACACAAAAATGTAATTCACGAATTTTATTTATTGAATATTTTTCTTATTTATATATAAGCCATGCTGCCGCGACGACATTTAACCACGAAATGAATTTAGGTCAATGGAGTTTGAGTTAGGACGATATTCCTTGTGCAACAATAAAACAAACTTAATTAGGACCTTTTTCACTGGCAATAACTTTCGATTAAAATAAAGTAGAAACATGGAGATAAGTGCAAATAAAAGATAATCTAATTGTTAGTCATTATTTACAAGATTTTCATTTTTGTCCTAAGTTGAGATAAGACATTCTCGATTGCGACCCTAGAAATAATAATAAAAAAAAAATTTGTTGTAAAAATAAAATACACAAAAAAAAACAAGCAAAAAAATGAAAAATATTAAAAAAACGAAAAATTTAAAAAAAAAAAAATTTATTAACAACTATAAAAGACGGCAGGGCAAATACAACAAAAAAGTCTGTAACATTAAAAAAAAAGATATAAATAAAAATAATAATGAAAAACGTCAATGAAAAAAAATTTATAAAAAAAAGAAAAACAAAAAATTAAAATTAAAAAATTGTAAAAAAAAAAAACTAAAATTGCATATCTTTTCCCTGGAAATAAGAAAAAAAACAAGATTATATTTCAAAATTCTTGTATATTTTGTTTTTGTTCTTTTTCTTTTTCTAAAAAAATTATCACAAAAAATACATTTTTTTTAGTTTTTTTTTGTTTAATAATAAATTTTACTTTGTAAATTGTACATTGTCAACGGACTTCTAGTTAGATATTATATTTTATGGGTTTATATCGACACCCAATAAAAACTATGAAAAGAAAACTAATGAAAGAAAATTTTGTGCCTAAGCAATTAACATTTTTTTTTCTAATTTTTTTTTTTTAAAAAATTCATGCTTAAAAATTTTTATTTAAAAAGAAAAAGAAAGAAGCATGACAAACGCCGAACTGATTTACATTTAAAAAAAAAACGATAAAATACAAATTTTTAGCAGACGAGATTTCCCAAAAAAAAAAAAAAATGTTTTTTTTTATAAAAAATCTGCAATTTTTCATTCCGCTTAATATTTTTACATGATTCAGCCCCATCAAAAACCACCAAATTTCGTGGGAATTTTTTTGGGAAAATTTGAGTCAATATTATTCTTTTTGTTTAATTTTCCACAAAAAGCGATATATATATTTATTTAGTAGGCCAGAACTAAAACTTTTGAAAATGTATGGTATTCATATTCAGTGAACACCTTGAATACTACTACGCTTGGCGTTGGCATTAGCTTACATTATTAAAATAATGTACATTGTCACAGGCGCTGCGATAGCAGAGTACATTGTCGTATAAACCCCACAAAATCAGGCTCTCTGCAAGCTATTAGCGTATATATTTTCTGGAATTTTTCCCACTTTTTTTTAAAATTTTGTGGTATTTTATTTAAGATTTTGTGCAATTTTGCAGGATTTAGTTTAGTGTATGAATTTTCAAATACCCTAAAAGTAGAGGAAGTCATTCCATTTTGATATTGGGGGATTTTTTCCTACTGCATAATTCAGCGCTACAATTTATGCCAAATTTCGAATAAGTTACATAATTCTACAAACAACTTTAAGTACAACTTAAATAGATAGATACTTAAATAGATAGTCATAAAAGAGAGGAAATAATCATTAAGCATAAATTTGAATAAAAGTTTTTATAAAATCAATTTGCAGTATATAAAATATTATAATTTATTGTTGTTATTTAAAAATACAGTATTTTTTTGATAGCAATTAATGTATTGTTGTATACAGAAATATCAATAAACAGTGGCGGTTAATGATCAAAAAATCTAAATTTGTTTTTTTAAATTAATAAAAAAAAAAATCCTGATTCTGTAGGTTTCTACTTTACCTTGAGGTACTACACTTAAAGCGTTAACTTGTATTTGGTATTGTTTTTGCGGGTGTGTATTTAGCTATTGCATCAAATATGCTATAAATGTTTTTATTTAAAAATAAATAAATGATATGAAAATGTGCACCAAAAACTACTTTCCCTTATCTTAGCTTTCCATAACTTTTTAATACACGAATATAATTATATGTATCTATGTAATTTATATTATTAAAAAAAATCATTGTTTTCACGAATGAGAATAAAATTATACAATATGTTATTTAAATATAAATATTTTTTATTCAGTAGTTTCAAAGAGATCAGTAATCAGTTCTTCGAAGGTAAGGAAACCTTTACATTAGATGCGTACTCTATGCATTACTTGCGAGTGTCTCTCATTGGCCGAGGAATGTGTTTTCTCTTTCTTTTTCATTTAGTTGAGGTGATAGTTCAAATGAATATGTCCTGCCATGACGCCTGTCAGAGTTCTTATGTCACTTTTGCTAAGTATTATTATATCTACCACTTTTATTTTTTGTAGTTTTATAAGTTTTTTTGAGATTGAGAGTTCTGGTAGGTTATAGCAGTAGATTTTTTTTGTTTTGTTCAATTATTATTTAAAAATAGTTTAAATATTATATGAAAATAGTTAGTTTAATTATAATTTGCGTAATGCTTTCTGAAATTTATGTTCGCCTACTATTTTAAGTACTTTTTGGTATTCTCTTTTTTTTTTCTTTAAAATAAAAAAAAATATTCGAATTATATGAACCATATAACGGATTTTTGATTTGTAATCATGTTCCCATACCCCATAGTATTTTAGATTAAATAACTTTTGGCAGGCAAATAATATTATTCTTCAATTTATATCCATTTTTAATATTATTTTACAGAATAAAATCAGTTTTTCTTTTATATTATACATATATAAAAATAAACACAATATATAATACTGTGTTAAAATATATGTGTAAAACTCTTAAAAAAATTAAAAAAAAACAATAAATTTCTAGCCTATATAAATAAAATTGTTTATGACAAATGTACACGCAAAAAAAGTGCGATTAACTGTATCTGTATCTGCCTATCAAATTAAAAATTCCCCTCATGGGCTTTAACTACATATGTATAAATCACCATATAAATAAATAGTATATGATAAAATTTATAGAAGAGAAATGTGCAATCCTCTGAGAAAATCGCGCTTGGTTAATTATACATATAATTACATTTATACATATGTAGTTAAAGCCCAGTTATTGAGTCCGAAATATATATGTTCGTCCAGTATTTTAATTTAAGTAATTGTTTTACGGAAGCAAATATTCTCTTTACGAAATGATGTGACATGTGATTAGATTACCATATTTTATTGGCATTGATATCAATATATCTATGCAACTATTCGTGTACCACGCAAATTAATAATAATATATGCAATTAATATAAAAATATCGTTGAATATAATTAAGATTTCTTGAATTTTTTAATTCAAGAACTATTGAATATTTAAGTTTTGTCATTTTTATCATTTTTCTAGGGTAAGCTCAGCCCACCCAGCCCATTAGGGCGCTTTTTTAATATATATATATAATATATATATATATATTTAATATATATATATATATATATATATATATATATATATATAATGCAGGAATAAAATATATTTCATAGTTTGTAAATTATATTTTATTCTCTGATCCACGCAAGTCTAAATATTTTATTCTCTGAATGCTTCCCCACTTTTCTTCGTTACATTTTGTATTCATAGTATTAGTAGATAAATAACTGTCTGCCTATGCCTGCACTACAAATTGTGATAATATTATTTTTCTATCAAGATGAGTATTTTGGGGATTTGATTATTTTATCGGGGAATTTATGGAAATTTATTATCCCTTAGAATCTTTTTACAAATGCTATATGGATAGTATTATTTCATAATTGTGTTACTGCAGTTGTGTGATTCGGAAATATTAAAGCAAATTTATTGAAGAAAAAAAACTCCACTAAATTTAAATCAATTTTGATAATATTTCAAAATGTTAAAAACCTTAATGTTAAAAATTCCAACTTGTAAAAATTATCAGTGTA
>OY987255.1:86916140-86953552 GCA_963920725.1 Rhamphomyia laevipes
GTAGCTCTTCTATTTCTGTCAAGAAATCAAACTGAGAAACGTCTTGTTCTGTTGATGATTTTTGATAATTCAGGTTTTGTGTCTCTTTTAAATTATCGCTTAAATCGAGCTCATTAATCTGCCTATTAGTATCTGCGCGTGATCTCCATAAAATTCTTTCAGATTTACGTACCAAATCTCGCAATTCGTCAACTGTGTTTGCAGTAGCTGTCATTATCATCGATTGGATTCTGAAATTCAAATTGTTTCTGATGATATTAACAATTTGTTTTTCAGGCATTTCATTTAATCTTTGCAAACTTAACGCCACTTGCACCGAACAGAAATCATCAAACGATTCATTTGTCAGTTGCTTTCTTTCCATCGTTGCCAATAGTATATCATCATCTGAATCAATCGTACGAAATTGCCCATATAATGCTTTCTTAAATTCTGGCCAACGCAATATAGGTAAAACACGTATTGCTAGAACCGAACTTCTGCGCGACATGCCAATAATATTTGCATATTACACATTATATGATTCCAACTTAGATGTTGTATTTGTTGCATTCGTTCAACTCTATGAATGAAATCGTGAACAGACATTAAGCCTTTGCCGTCAATTAAAATTCCAATTAACCATTGGTGTTTTACAAGGTGTTGTTGATGGATCATTTAATCGTGCTGTATTCTGATTTATATCATCACCATTTTGATTATGCTGTTGTAATAATAATGGATCAGCTGGTTTACTTGATTCATTTCTTCTAATAAAATTTTCACCATGGTAATTATTTGACAATTTGAATGTCGTTGTTTAATAGCGTTTTGTTCATTTTATTGTTGGTTACCAATCTGTTGATTTTGAATTAACATCATTTGACGCATACCTTCCACAATACCTTTCTGGATTAAATCCGGAATTTGTTTTAAACTGTTCAAGACAACTGCTTCATTAACCCCTAGGGTAGCATCAACAACATCTTGTAACAAATTTGCTGTTTGAACAGTATTATTATTATTAACATTCTTGTTACGTAATCATCGGGTTGTGCTAGACTGACTATGATATGATCGGATTTCGTCATCATTACCATGAATTTGTGCCTTAACTGGAAGTTGTGTTCTTTCCACTTCGCTTTCACTAGAGAAATCATTTAGATTTGGTGCTATTGGTCGATTCTTTTTAACTTTATTTTAGTTCGCCGGAATTGGAGGATCTAACGAAGGATTTTGTCTCGCTCCCATACGATGCAATTGAGCTGACGGCGTTTTAGCACGACCTCTACCTGCTGAGACTGGTGCACCAGATGTCGGTAACATTATTTATTTTATTTTACAGAATTTGTTGAAATCGTTATGTATATGTCTTGTTAAATTATTTTTGACTTTTATAAATGTATTTAATAAATATATAACTTCAAATCTACATACATTTTTATTTTACTTTCACTATATCTAACTATTTTATGATACCCATATAATATTAATAAACAAAAAAAAATACCTATTTATAAAACACCAATACTAAATCACTAATCAATAATACTATAAATAAATCAATAATACTACAAATAAATCGATAATACTATAAATAAATCAATAATACTACAAATAAATCGATAATACTATAAATAAATCAATAATACTACAAATAAATCAATAATACTATAATAACTAAAAACTATATAAATGACTAACCAAGAAAAACCTATAGCTATTTCCTATTCTAATACTATTATATATTTTAATTATAACTAGCTGAATTTTGAAAATTATTATTTACCCTATAACCTAAACTTATCCCAAAAATAATGAAATAATATTTTTTTTTATTTATATATAAATTTTAATAATTCTAAATCTTTCTTTGAACCTTAAATGTTCAATGAAAATTAGATTATGAAATAAATATGTACACGGTCGGTTTTCTAAACTGATACAACGTTAAACAAATTTTACAAATACACAATTATATTGTTTTAATGAAAAACAAATTACTGATTTGTATCTATCAATTTGCGATTTGGTGGATCACTTCAATATTGTTTTAACCATATAAAAATATTCATGCCTATAAACCACGTTATTTTAATTTAATTATTTTATACTACTTTTTTAATATTGTTGTACTATAATATAAATAATAATGATTAACAACATCCAATGGCAACTAAAATTAGCTGTACAAACTTCAATTATTAGGACTCACTGTTGCTGTAATTAAATCTTATTATTTATCGTGCATTTAGTTTCAATTTACTTGCAATTAACAGCTTCTATTAACTGGTCAAGTAAATGTATACTAATATGAACCACCCTTTTTACTAATTATTTAATGATTCACGAACCATTGTGACAACAGAATTGCGTGACGGTGCCTACAATATCTGGATTCATTAATGGTTATACGTTTCACCAAAAAAATGAGTATTTGTATGTATTAATGTAGTTTATTTTTTTACAACTTTTTTTTTTTAAATTGGAATCACAATATATATATTACAGAAATGATTTTATTTAAATTTAATTCAAATTATTCGAATCTAACAAACTCAAAAAAAAAATAAAAAAAATAATGATAATTTTTAATGTAAAATGTAAAAAAACAATGGAATAGTTGTTGCCAACTTTTAACCTAAATGGTGCTATTTTTTCCCAATTTTTTTTACTCTACTGAAACTAACCGTGTTGAGCTACAGTTGGGCCAATTTATAAAATAAATGGTGCCATTTTTTTATAAACATATTAATAACCATAGTTAGATCTATGCCGGTTGGACCTACAAGTTGGGCTTATGCCAGTGTAGTTGTGCGCCAATTTATAAAATAAATGGTGCCAATTTTTTTATAATCCTTTAAATAACCATACCTAGACCTATCTAAATTGGGCCTATTCCAGTTGAACCTACGATTTGGGCGCCAATTTATAAGCACCTTCTTTTTTCTTCGACTTATTGTTCAGAACTGTTGGTAACCTTTTTGTAAGCCGCATACAAATACC
Source organism: Rhamphomyia laevipes (assembly GCA_963920725.1). Lineage (NCBI taxonomy): Eukaryota > Metazoa > Arthropoda > Insecta > Diptera > Empididae > Rhamphomyia > Rhamphomyia laevipes. The sequence goes on from OY987255.1 coordinate 86,919,126, forward strand.
TAACAGTCTGGTCATCGATAATTATAATGTAACTGGTACGCTTTTGCTCTTGTTACATTACAATTATCTCGAAGGCGTTATAAATACACGTACCTTTTTAAACAAAATTTAAACAAACTAAAACATTACTAATCAATCCAATACATTACATTAATATACTTATACATTCGCGGTAAAAATAAAAAAAAAACTAATGGGAATTAATAAAACAAATTTGAAAATAAAATGTAATTTACATTAATGAAACAAAAAAAATATACTACTCTACCAATAACTTTATAAAACAAAAACAAATTTTACAACGCGATCTTCCTAGTACAACAACATTATTTGTTTGGTAAACGTAGGTGTTATTATTTACCGTGGCTTTTGGTACCCACCCTGTATGGTATAAATTACCACATCACCATGACCAGCATCAGACATAAAAATATGCATGGTCCCTTTTTTATTTACGATTCAATTTACATTAATACAAAAACTATTTGCTGGCATATCTTTAGGCTTTGGTAACTACCATTATTTCCGTGATCCACTATTTATTTATTTAAGCCAACATTTTATAGATCGCAAAATTATTAGAATAAAAATTTTTTTACAAATATAATTAAATTTATTTTCATCCAAGAAATTTACATTTCAGTTTACTAATTTTTAGAAATCAAACTAAATCATTTTTAAGATATCTAACATGTAATTATGTATTTTTTTTTATTATTAAGGAATATTAATTGTTTAGTACATTTTATTTAATATACATTTATGTTTTTATTTTAAACAAAAAAAAGTAACAAAACATTATTTTATCCAAATTATTGCACCAAAATCAAATAATATTTAACAATTTATTTTATTTAATTTATAATTTTAAATTTAAACAATATTTTAATTTTTATTAATAATTACTATAGTAAAAAAATCTCTATTTGCATGCAACATTTTCTTTGATTTTGTTACCAAATTATTTCATTTTAATTTTTTTTTGTATACATTCAAAATTTTGATCAATTAAAAAAAAATTAATTTGATATTATCATAAATAAAATAGTGTTTTAAGTACTCACCAATATTTATATTTCTGCAAATTGCATATACATGTAGCTGCTATGATCCTTTTTAAAGGATTTTCTGCTAAAACAAATTTTATTTAATTTTACACACTAAAGTTTAAATTTTAATATTAATGACATTATACAATACACTTATCAAAATTTAGTTTTTTTATGAGTTCTTTAAACAAAATTTAATAAAAATTCTGAATTTTAATTAATTTTCATTTTAATTGACTAATTTCAAAAACTACTTTATGCAAACAAATTTTTTTTATATCAATTTTTAATACATTAAAACACTAGATATACTTAACAGTTTAATAATTTTTTTTTTCCTAATAAAAACACATATTTCAAAGGTAAATCTTTCTTTTACTGCTAATTCCACAGGTTATCTGCCATTTTTTGGGGGTTTTCCGGATTTTTAACTATTGTTCTTTACCGGTATTGTAATTCTATTATTTATTTCTATATACGACCATATCTAAGATTTCCAAAATTTAAATCTATAACATAAAACCCTATTTTTACATATAAAAATTAAATGAATAAATTGAATATTTATAAAAAAAACTAATTTTTACCTTTCGGGTTTTTGATATAAATATAAATTTTAATTTAAAACGGCTCTCTAATAGAAATGTCATTACCATGACCCAAGTGGATTTAACTTCTTTTCTATTTTCTCTTTTAATTTATAAATATATATTATATTTTTACGAGTAGTATGAAATACTATGAAGTCTGGTGATGGGTTGGATGGTCAAAAAAAAAAGTTCGCTAAAAAATTTTGTCTAGGCGTTTCCGAGGTCGGGGAGTCCGAAAATACAAAAAAAAAGTGTCCGGGGGACGCGTACCCGTACGCTTTTTATGTCCGATTTTAAAGAAATTTGGCACACAGGCTCGAATGAGATCGATCCTTTCAGTGGGACCATGTTAGATTTCCACATTTATGTGGGAACCTACGTGTTTTTGTTCTACGGAAAAATTTAAAAAAGAATTTTATGTCTCAGATTTGGATGAAATTTAAAACATCGGTTGGTATCATGATTGTCCACAAGCCTACTAAGATACAGGTCTGTAACTTCAGGGGATCCATGGTAAAATTTCCGATTAAAATTTCGTATACTCTAGAGCATATAGTAATTTTTATCTAATTATCATAAATTTTGGTACATATGATAGTTTCCGTATGTACTTGGTGTCTGTAAAATTTAAAGTCGATACTTCAGTGGGTCCATGTAAAAATCCGTAATTACTTTTCATAAGTTCAACTCTCTATATCTACAGTACCTTTCACCCAATTTCAATGATATTGAATACGCAGTTTCATTTAGTTATCTATTTGATACTCCACAAATTTGTAGTAGGTAGGTACAGTACGTTCATGGGAAACTAATATATGAGCAACTTAGTTTCCAAAGAATATTTGCTTTATGTTCTACAGCGTGTAATTATTATTCGATTTCAATGAAATTTGGTACACAGGTTGAGTTCATGATTCTACATAGTTTTGTAACGTTGGCTGGTCCTCTGCCCAACGTTGCTCGGTACCTATACTACAGCGGATAGCCTATAGTTGTTCACCTAAGAATTGCTATATCTTATTATAGCTTTTACTTCGTCTTATTTGCTGTTACCAATAACTACAGAGGATGGCCTATAGTTAATCTGACCTAGCTATCAGAGCCAATGCCAGTTGGTTTCAGCAAGTTTAGTTTATTCTTAATAGCGAGTAGCCAATTAAGGAATTAAACACAACAGTTTGCTGGTTGACAAATAAGTGATTTTATTCATTTCAGTACAGCTCTTTTTATACCCTAAAACTAATTACAGTGTTGTTGTAATTAACATTACAATAATTCTTAACTAATTCTTATGAATTCTAATATCTGCTTGCGCCAGAAAAATAGCCCTTTTTCTTGGGAAAAATATAATAGCAACCAAATGTGCCATTAAGCCTATTATGCACATTCCAATATTTAATAAATGTGCATAACCCGAAATCCATATGTACATATATACATATTTTTAATTATAAGTACTTTCGTACAAATATGTATATATATATACATTTGCGGTAGGTCGCTTTGTATATAAAAATATTGTGACACCTACACCAAAATATTAAACGATACATATTATATTTTTGAATATAATAATTGTATATGTTTTTTTCAATTAATCTTATGATATTTATCAGTTTGATATATGTATATATATATATTTATATATATACATATATACATTTGGTAGGTTTCCGTCACACCACCCCTCCTGGCGGAAAAGGAGGAATCTTATACTAAAAGATTCCTTCTTTGAAATATCCTTCCTTAGCGCAAACATATATTCGAATCTTACATTATTCTTACAATAAAAAAAATTCTTACATTCATAGCAATTTCTAATATTTATATTCTTAAGATTTTTTTTTCTTTTTTCTTTTTTTTCTTTTTACAACTTATAGGTATATATTTTTTTTCTCTTTTTCTTCTTAAAAATAAAGTATAAAATTCATTATTCTTAATATATGTATATATATAAAATTCATTATTTTTAATATATTCATTATCCTTAGTTTTCGAAAAAATTCCTGTCGTCAAGTATATTCTTTTGTTACTTGTTTTCGATTAAAATTTAAATTCAATAATAACAATTTAATTTGGTTATTATATTTATCTTAACAATAGCTAGTTGTTAATATAATTCTTATATTAGTTTACTTTATGAAATTTTATATGTAGTTTCTATTTACCTAGCAATTTTACTTTTAATAATTTTTACATCTATAATGTTTATAACTAATAATTTCATTCTTATTTTTAATAATGATTCATGAGTATGGAATATATATATAGGAAAAGGCGTCCCCTTCCCCCTTATTTTTTTCTATTTTTCGTTTACTAGCATTAAATATATATAGTATGGTTTTAACCTATTTTTATGTACTAAAATTTTCTTTCTGTCTGTTTTTATTTCACAGTTAACACCTTCATTACCTGTTACTTCGTATGGTCCTATATAAATAGGATCTAATTTCTTTCTATTTTCGTTTCTTAATAAAACTAAACTACCTATTTCATATGTACTATCCTTTACTCTATTATCTTTATCAAACCTATTTTTCCTATCTAACTTTTTTCTTCCTAAAATTTCTCTTGCGTCTCTATGTGCTATTTGTAACTTATTTTTCAGGTCTATATTATAGTCTTCATAATTGTAAAGTGGCTCAAATTCTCTAGTGAGGTTTGAAGGTAATTTGCATTGCTTTCCATAAATAAGTTCGTATGGTGTATATTCAGTTTCAGAGTGTACAGCTGTATTATAGCAAAATGTATAATATGGTAACCATTTATCCCAATCTGCATGATTTTCCGTTACGTATGTTCTTAAGTATGCTCCTAATACTTTATGTGAATTTTCCAACGCTCCTATGCTCTCGTGATGGTAAGCTGTAGAAAACATTTGATTTATTTTTAGCATTTTACACATTTCTTTGAAAACAATAAATTCTGTTCCCTGGTCTGAAGCAATTTTCTTTGGTACTCCATATTTTAAAATAAAATTTTCTACGAGTCCTTGTGCCACAGAGTTCGCTTCTTTGTTCTTAAGTGGAACATTTTCTATGAACTTTGTTAATTCGTCTTGTATTGTGAGTATATACTTATATCCGTCAACTGTCTCATCTAATGGTCCGACTAAATCTACATAGATTTTTTCGAAGCTTGTTTCAGTAGTTGATGTTATGACCATTGGTTGTTTTTTAACATTAATATGTTTATTTCTCTGGCATACTTCGCAATGTTTTATAAATGTTGTTACATCCTCCTGCATTCCTGTCCAGAAGTATTTACACTTTATATTTTTAATCATTCTATTTATGCCTGCATGTCCACTAGTTGGTAGTATATGATAATCATTTAACAATAGTTTCTTCATTGCCGGGTCAGTTATCCTTATTAAATCCTTCATGATTTGTATTCTTATACTTGTATTTTTAAACATTTCTTTCAATTTCTTTTTCATATTATTCAAATTATTTTGTCGACGGCCGTCTGATAATTTTAATAATTCATTTCTTGTAATATATAACTTTTCTAATTTTAATGGACCAGTGATTTCCTGCACATCCTTCCACAGCAATCTGCCGAATGTTGCGGATTGATTTTTGGTGCTATCGTTTGGTTTAATCATTAATAAACAATTTTTCTTTGGAATATAAGCTAAAACTTTACTTGGACCCATAATAATATTCTGTTGATTTTTTAATTTAGATATTTCTTCATTGAAACTATCAACTATTTTTAATTCAATAAGTTTTAATCCTGTCGGTGGTGGTGTTAATAACTCGTTTATAATTTCTTCATCTGTGTCTTCTGGTTTATCAGTTTTATCAATTTCTTTATTATTTGCTTTAGATCTTGTTGTAACAATCAAAATTTTTAAGTCATCTGATGATATTTTTATTCTACTCAATGCATCTTCAGTACAGTTTTCCTTGCCTGGTGAATATTCAACGTAAAAATTATATTCTTCTAACAATAACCTAAATTTCGTCAATCTTGATGATGGTTCTTTTAGAGAGAATAAATAAACTAATGGTCTATGGTCAGTTAAGATTTTGAATCGTCTACCGAATAGATATGGTCTATAATGTTTAATAGCCCATACTATAGCTAATAATTCCTTCTCTATAGTGCTATAATTTTTCTCAGCATTATTTAACGTTTTGCTTGCATATGCAATCGGTCTGTCTTCATTATTAGAAAGTACTGCTCCTAGAGCAAAACCCGATGCGTCAGTTCGTAATATAAATTCTTCATCAAAATTTGGAAATTTTTTTGGAATATTTTTGGACTTATTAAAATTTCTTTGATTGTTTCGAAAGCTTCTATGCAGTCTGAATTAAAAGTAAATTTAACGTCTTTTTTAAGTAATTTATTTAGTAGAATTGTAATAGTAGCGAAATTTGGAATAAATTTTCTATAGTAATTAGCGAAAGCTACAAATCTTCTAACTTCGTCCGAGTTTTTAGGTTGTGGAAAATTTTTAATTGAATCAGATTTTGATGGATCTGGCAAAATGCCATTCTCCGAAATTAAATTTCCTAAATATAATACTTCTTTCCTTAGAAAGCTACATTTTCCAGGATGTATTTTTAAGTTTACTTCTCGAAGTCTCTGAAAAACTTGCATAAGATTTTTATTATGACTTTCTAAACTATTTCCGAATATTATTAAATCGTCTAAGTATACGAAACATCTAGAGTATGTCAAACCTGACATAGCTACTGACATCATTCGTGAAAATGAGCTGGGTGATATTTTTAAACCCATTGGTAGTCGAGTTAATTGAAAATGTCCATTTTCTGTTGAAAAAGCAGTGCATGGTCTACTTTCTGCATCCAATTCCATTTGATAATATCCTTGACTTAAATCAATACATGAGAAATATTTTGCACCTCCTACCATGTCATAAATATCTGTGATATTTGGTAGTGGGAATTTATCATCTTCTATTACGTCATTCACTTTTCGATAATCTATCACCATTCAAAATTTTTGTAATCCTGTAACAGGGTCTTTCTTTTTTGGTACTATCAGTACTGGTGAATTCCAAGCAGAAATTGATGGTTAAGCTATCTTATTATCTAGCATTTTTTGAACTTCATCTTGTATATCCTTTTTTTGTGAATGAGGTATTCTGTATGGTTTTGTATATTTCGGTGATGTACCTTCTTTAAGTTGAATTTTTACGTTACCAATGTTAGTTACTGTCAGTGAGTCTCCATCTAAATGAAAAATGTCATTGAATTTTGTACAAATATTTTGTACGCATTCTTTTTCTTCGGTATTTAGTGTATCGTAATTTATTTCTTTTAATAATTTTTCTAATCGTGTTTTTGAGTTTTGTTTTGATAATTCGTAATTTAAAATATAATGGTCGTTTGGACTATAAGACTCTGGCTCAACCCAATTTAATTTTACGTTACTTTCTCTAGTATTTAATATTTTAATTGGTATTTTACCATTTATGGCTTTGGATATAGATCCAGCCATGAAAACCCCTTCGCATAGCTGTGCTTGATAAAATATGCGTTCTTGTTTATAGGTTGTATCTAGCCAATAAGTCGATTCGCATCGCGGTGCGAGTGTAATTGTATTAAAATTGTCTTTACTCGATATGGGTAAAGTAATTTGTTCATGATTTATAGTTAATTCAAGAATAAATTTTTCTAAATTTATTTTAGCTTGATAAAATTTTAAAAAGTTTGCTCCCAAAATGCCATCTACAGGTACGGGAAAGTCATTTTGTACAACATGAAACTCATAATCAATTTTTATTGATTGAAAATTTAATTGGCTAACACAAGTTCCTAAAGTATTGAGTTGTCCTGAAATACCATGAATTGTTGTTTTATTATTTATATTTATTATACTGTCCCCTAAAATTTTTTCTTTAATAGTACAGATTGATGCCCCTGTATCTATTAAGAATGTTGAATTTATGTTATTTGTTTTGATATTAACGTATAGTCCATTTGAAATATTTACTGTAAAGATTACGTTATTAATGTCGCCTACATTGTGTAATCCCCTACCGATAGGTTGGCTTCCCCCTCGGTGGGTTGTTCGTTTCCCTTTTCCGTTATTGCTAAAATTCTTGCATTTGGTGAATTCGTATTGGATGTATTCCTCGAGTTGTTATAACTTTGATTTCTGTTGTTTCCATTTTGGTATCGATTTCCAGTATATGCTCTATTTCTTGATAGGTAATTATTATGGTTATTATAGTTATTATTAGTCGAATTATTGGAATTATTGTTATTAAAATTATTTCTGTTATGGTTCTGGTTTCTGACGTTATTAACCCTGGAATTGTTATTATAATTATTATTGCTATTATTGTAATTATAATTGTTTTGTCTCTTGTTATTATAATTGTTATTATTATTATTATTATAATTATTATTATTATAATTATTATTTCTTCTATTATAAATTGACTTATTATTGTAATTATGATTATTATTATTAGGTCGATTATTTGTGTTGACATATCTTACGACTTCATTTCCACTATCGGTTCCTGGATCTAATTTTAATAGATGTTGAATTGCGTCTTTGAAATCTTTGTGACGAGCACTATCCAAAATAATCCTATATCTTTCGTTGACTCCCTTTTTTAAAAATGCCAGTCCTCTACGATTATTTGCTGTTGCCAAAGCGGCTCTTTCATGTTCGCTTTGTGCACTGACCTCAAAATCAGTCATACGAGTTATTAAATTCTCAATATCGTTAGTAAACTCCCTTAATGGTGTACTTCTCTGCTTTATGTTACTTAATTTTGTTTGGATCACCTCAATCGAATCCTTGCACACGCATTTTGTTTTTAGCAATTTTTTCAAATCATTAAAATTTTCCGGTATGTCGCTTCCTAATTCCGTTAATGCCTTCCCTTGAATCTTGCATTTAACTAAAAACTTTATTAATATGCCTTTATCTTCGGTTTTCAGTATGTCTTGATAAAATTCTATACTGTTAAGAAAATCCCGAATTTTCTCTTCCCGTGTATCTTCTCTATCTATAACTAACGTGGGTAGCTTTTGAACTACACTGTAATCGAATGTAGTCATATTTTCAGATCCTAAATTAATTTCTGTAATATTAAATTTTTCTTCTACTTCTAATTCTTTGTATTCTTCTTCCTCATCAAAATGCTCTCCAATAGTTGTATTTAAATATTCCGCTGATTTTTTGTCTAATATTTTCTTTACTTCCTTATATATCCTATCGAATTTGTCTTTATAACTTAATGCTAATTCTTTATCTGCCTTATATAATAGTTGCCAAGTAGTTGAGAAAGTGTCTTTAATTTCTTTAATAAAATTTAATTTTCCTAGAATGTACCCAGATGAATATGTTCTATTAGGTGTTTTCTTAAAATTCTTTAAAATATCTTCTAAATTTTTGAATTCATTATCTAATATGCTTATCATAGTTTTCCTAAAAAATTACCCAATATTAAAATTTATTCATAGAAAAAATATAAAAAAAAAGTTATTCTACCATAAAATTAAATTAATACCAATAAAGAAATATACTAATAAAAATGAAATTCTCTAAACTATCATGCTATCATTAAAAATATCTACCCAAGATTTTTTCCTTAGTGTAAATATTTTTTTTTTCTTATTATTATTTTTTTTTCTTTCTTTCAACTAAAACTATGTTTTCTATGTATCCTTATTAAAATTTATAATCCTGCGATATACAAAAATTATTCAATCTAAAATTAAATAGTGTTAGGATCTAATATGAATTTCTCATTATTAGTTACTATACGAAAATAATTTTTTATTACTTTTCCTTAGAATTATTATATAAAACAAAATAGACTGATATATATATATATATAGATATATATACGTATATATAAATTTTATATTTTTCATTATACCCAAAAATATATCAAACAAAAGAAAAATATGTATGGATTTAAGACACAAAATTCTTAAAATATCAAAAATCAAAAAAAAACTTTATATATACAATATACCACACAAAATCCTACTTTTTTTATATACTTTCTCTTTCTTTTGTTATTATACTTTTTTTTTTTAGGGTTTACGCAATTTTCAAGTGGACAACATATGTTATGACAAAACCAATAAATTTCGGAACTAAAAAAAATTTAATTTGTCAATATGTTTACTATTGAAATTTTTGTGTAATTATTTCTAAACATTGGCAATAGTGATTTGCCTTTGAATTTTCTTTTCTAAGTAATATTTTGCTTTATAATATAAGAAGTACAACAGAACAACTAACGCTATAATAATAATGATTAGTTGGATATCGGTATATCCTCTTTTATATTTCTCTTGAATATTTTTATTAGAAATACCCGCGTTATTATTGATAAAGATTTCCTCTAATGTGGCTATTTGGCCCATGGCGGAAGAGTGGAGATCTTAAAAAGAACAATTTTTCCGAAAGTAGAATAATAAGTAAATTAATGATTAAATATTTTTCAGAAATGATTTAAGATATATATATTTATTTTGTTTTTTTTTTTCTTTTATTTATTGATATTTCATTTTATTGATATATTTATTTATATATATATATTTTTTTGAATTATATTTTTTTTAAATTTTTTTTTTCAACAAAAAAATATTAAATTAGAGCATATTTATTTATTTATTCATTAATGATTATTAAATTTTATAGTTAAATTATTTTGTTTCTTACTAAACAATATTTATTTATTTATTACATATTTATTAATGATTAAATTTTATTATTGATAATTAAAAAAAATTTCTTGGTAATATTGTATAAAATGCGTATTTATATACTATTCACGATGATTTTGCAAACCCAAATATACTGGTGTTTTCAATAAATATGATGTTATCATTATTATTAATGATAATTAAAAATAACGGGGATCCGTACTGAACCACCCGGTACTCCATTACAAAAAAATATTTATATATGTAATGTGGAAGATATATATGTTCCTATATGTATTTTAATTTGTATATATTTTTCATATACATATATGGGGTTTTTTTTTTTAATTTTTTTTTTTTTTTTTACTTATACAAAATTATTTAGACATTGCTTGAAAACAATTGTTGAACAGGGTGTCCAATTTTCTTTTCTCTTCTTGTCTTAACTTTTCGGCTTTCCGTAGTTCTTTCTTCTGGATGTTAAACTTCTCTTTTTCTGCCGGTGTCACCGCAAGGCGTTGTAATCTTTTTAATTCTCCTATAGCCTTCCTTGCCTTTACCCGTCTTCCTCCTCGTTTTTTGATCTTTATCGGCTCAGCCGGTGCCGTTGTCTTTTCTGGTGCTGGTACCGGTTGAACTCTACTGCGGTACTCCTCGATTGTAATTGGACGTGGTGCAGCGGCTTTATCTTCGCGTAGTATCTCCTTCAATGGTTTGCCAGCTCCTGGCAGGATCGCCATGTAACGTTGGCTGGTCCTCTGCCCAACGTTGCTCAGTACCTATACTACAGCGGATAGCCTATAGTTGTTCACCTAAGAATTGCTATATCTTATTATAGCTTTTACTTCGTCTTATTTGCTGTTACCAATAACTACAGCGGATCGCCTATAGTTAATCTGACCTAGCTATCAGAGCCAATGCCAGTTGGTTTCAGCAAGTTTAGTTTATTCTTAATAGCGAGTAGCCAATTAAGGAATTAAACACAACAGTTTGCTGGTTGACAAATAAGTGATTTTATTCATTTCAGTACAGCTCTTTTTATACCCTAAAACTAATTACAGTGTTGTTGTAATTAACATTACAATAATTCTTAACTAATTCTTATGAATTCTAATATCTGCTTGCGCCAGCAAAATAGCCCTTTTTCTTGGGAAAAATATAATAGCAACCAAATGTGCCATTAAGCCTATTATGCACATTCCAATATTTAATAAATGTGCATAACCCGAAATCCATATGTACATATATACATATTTTTAATTAAAAGTACTTTCGTACAAATATGTATATATGTACAATGCACAATGCACACATTTGCGGTAGGTCGCTTTGTATATAACCTACACCAAAATATTAAACGATACATATTATATTTTTGAATATAATAATTGTATATGTTTTTTTTTCAATTAATCTTATGATATTTATCAGATTGATATTTATCAGTTTCATATGTTCTACAGCAGGCCTGGGCAGACTTTTGGAGTTTAAGATCTACTCCGAATTTTTAGAGAATCTAGCGATCTTCCACATTATTTTATTTTATTTTATTTTATTCATTAACCAAACAAGGCATTACAAAGATAAATTAAATTTACAATACTTTAACAAATAATTAAGACTAGATAATATATAAAACTAAAATTATATACAGAATACTTATTCATATAATATGTAATTATTATGTAATGTAAAGCTAAACTATACTATACAATAACATATAAAAATTTCAAAATTATATTTTACAATAAAAAAGTGCATATACCATGTGTGTGTTCATTTTAATATAGATTGTAGGTGTTTTTTGTAATTGAATTTCGAAATAGAGGATGAGTAAAATGCCCCAAATTTGTTGAAAACCTTACAGCATCTATTTATTGGTTCATTTTTACCATATTCCGTACGATGAAAATATTCAAGTAATGGTTTAGTTACTCTCGTATGTCTAGTATCTTCATTTAATTTTATTTTGTTTGATATGAAATTAACTTGAATGTTATTTTTTAATACATCAAAAGTAAAACACGAAGATAAAATGATTCTCCTAGACGATAGAGATGAAAGATTTATTAGTGAAAGTCTGTGTGCATAGGATGGTAAATTATCATAGTCTCTGGGATTATAAAGCTCCCTTAATGCAAAGAGAATGAATTGTTTCTGAATAGATTCAATTCTATTGCTATGCCATTGAAAATTTGGGTCCCAAATTTGACATGCATATTCTAAGGTAGGACGAACGAGAGCACAGTATAAAGATTTAGTGACCCATATGTTATTAAATTCTTTTGCTCTCCTTTTTATGAATCCAAGCAATTTACTAGCTTTTGCAATAATCTTTTCAAAGTGATTATTAAATGTTAGTTTGCTATCCAGAAGAATACCAAGGTCGGAGATTTGATTGATTGATTTAAGTAGTATATTAAAGTCAACAATATTATTACATACCTTAAAATACCCATATAGTGGAAAGAAAATATATAAAAAACAATAGTTATATAATTTTATATAGAAAAAAAACATTTTTTATTTTTTAGTCTAAAAATAGAAAATACAAAATTCAAATCTCAGCTAATTTTGAAAATTTCGGTGTGTAGTTACTAACTGCTAGTCGAATACATGCACATAAGTGTTCATCTGTGAGTGACGTACGATATTTTGACTTAACTATATTCATCGTCGAGAATGCAGATTCACATAAGTAATTAGAAGCAACGCAACCTTCCTTAAATTAGGATATTTTTCATCGCTTATCAAATTCCAGAAATCGTTTTCATTCCTATGTGATTTTAGGTTTAAGTCGCTTTGTATAAGGGCCTCGTCTTCAATATCTAATGAAAATAAAGTATTTGTTCGGCATACAACTTCTTTAAGATCAAAAATTCCAAATGGATTGCACATAAATGTAACGGCAGATTCTAGTTTGGTAAACTCTTGAAATCTTTTTTTCAAATTCAGAGGAAAGAGCTGATATATTCTCATAATACTTATTTTTGTTCATTGCTCTTCCAAGAACTTCATTTGACAGGTTTCCAAAAATTTTCAAATTATTCTCCATTATCTGAGATGATAGTAGTTTTAATTTATTTTTAAAATAATTAATATACCAAATCATTTCAATTATAGATTTATTTTTGCCTTACAACTTTAAGTTTAACTCGTTCACGTGTTTAGTTATATCCACAACGAAAGCTAGATCCATCAACCAGTTATGATCACTAAGTTCAGCATAAACTTCACCTCTTGACTGCAAAAACTCTTTAACTTCATCTAATAGGTCCCTGAATCTTTGTAAAAATATAGCTCTGCTTAGCCAACGCACATCTGCATGATATAAAAGTTCTCCATACTCAGAATCATTGGTTTCTAATTGTGATTTAAACATTCTTCTCTGAAGACTTTTTCCTCGAATAGAATTCACAATTTCATACAGATATCCATAATATGGTTCATTTTTAGGATTTTATAACAAATGGCCTGTTGGTGAATAATGCAATGGTATTGTAGAAATTTTGAAAATTTGTCATCATTTGTGCAAAGAGCAACAAATCCTTTGTTTTTTCTAGTCATAGATGGCGCCCCATCAGTAGTAATGGATACAAGCTTGTATATAGGTATTGTTTTCTCTTCTATATATTTTTTAAAAATATTATAAACATCCTCACCTCGAGTTCTCTCTTTCAAGAGAGGGTTTTGTAAAAAACGACTGTTGTTCAGCTAGTTGTGACTTCAATGATTCTAGTTTTCGTTTCCGAATTTTACTCTTCAAAGGATAATCAGGTTCATAACTACCATGCATGGTTTTAAAATTTCTTTCAACATTTGCTCTTTTTGAAAGCGCAACACTCGCATGGCATATGATGCACATGCATTTAGATTTTATCATCACAAAGAAAAACTCTTCTTCCCAATCCGAATTGAAGTGGTAAACTTTTTTCTTTTTTAAGATTTTTTCACCATCTCCCATTGTAAATAAAATATAACCGAACCTTTCACTTTGAAATTATAAATGTACTGCACATCGAATACTAAACAAATGCAAATTATAAAATTTCATGGCCCTCTACATACATAATATTTTTCAAATGAAAATTTAAATTTTTTTTTGAAAAATTTTTCTCTAGAAAAACATTTAGTGAACGAAGACGAAGTCGATCTACTTATAATAGCTTCGCGGTCCACTAGTGGACCGCGATCGACCACTTGACCAGACCTGTTCTACAGCATATAGTAATTGTTAACCGATTTCAAAGATATTTTATATATAGGCTAATTTTGTGATCTACTTGGCTCTCCTGAAATTTGGAGACCTTCAGGGGGTTCCTAGAAATCAGTTTTAGTTTCCGAATTTTATATAATTACGTGCTTTATATAATGTAATTATTATCTGATTTGAATGAAATTTGGTACAAAGGTAGACCTTCTGATTATGCATGTGTTGGCCATGATAGAAGTTAATACCTTCAGGAGGTCCATGCTAAAATTTCCGATTAATATTTCATATGTTCTAGAACACATGGTAAATATTATTCAATTTCAATGAAATTTTGTACACAGGTTGGATTCGTGATTACGTATGTGTGGACTAAGGTAGAAGTTAGTAGCCTGAGGGGGTCCATGTTAAAATTTCCGATTAATATTTCATATGTTCTAGAACATATGGTAAATATTATTCACTTTCAATGAAATTTTGTACACAGGTTGGATTCGTGATTACGCATGTGTAGACTAAAGTAGAAGTTAGTAGCCTAAGGGAGTCCATGTTAAAATTTCCATGTTAATATTTCATATGTTCTAGAACATATGGTAAATATTATTCAATTTCAATGAAATTTTGTACACAGGTTGGATTCGTGATTATGCATATTTATACTTATTATAGTTATTTTAATAATATTATTTATTATTAAAGAAATATAAAATTAAATCAATAAATAATAAAGATGAGCAATTTTGAAGAAACACTGTTTGTTACAAAGATAATGTTAATTACAAAAAACTTTTGGACATAAATCGCTGTTAAAAAACATACTACGAGTTATCTGCCCCCTAGTTAGCAGCTTTTAATTTCAGCAATGGCCTCTTTATTTTATTTAAATACTCAAATAATTTAATAATTTTTTTTCTTAAGATGGCCAAGATTTTTGCTGATAAAAATTTATATTTGTGCTTATCACTCTTCCATTAAAATCTAGAATCTTCGATTTGGTATCTTTGGTGGGTGATTTCAAAAAGCAGGAGTAATAGAAAGGAAGTTAAAATTTCTCCACGCTGATCAAATAGTTTATTATTTTTTTCATTTGGCGCATGACTCTCTTAATTAAAGCTATAATTGTATGTATATATAATTAATTGATCGGTTCGCCGTGAAATATTTTAATGCGTCTCGCAATAATGAAATTTTAATATAAATATTTAATTATTATTTTTTTACGATAATTTTAATTACTAATACGCTACAAAATAATGACCTCAATTACATATAATCACAAGTAATATAAATCCAGAGTAATTAAGTTATATACCTCTTTTTGGACAAAAAATATTAAAAATATTTCAATTTGAAGTACCCCAGAAACCACGTGTTTAGCTAAGGCTTCACAAAAGCTTTAAAAAACTTTAGAAAAACTAAGGCTTCATAAAAACTATTGGAAAGCTTTTTGATTTGAAAGAAACTCAATTGTAAAGTTTTTCTGAAGCCTTAGCTAAACACGTGGTTTCTGGGGTACTACAAATTGAAATATTTTTAATATTTTTTTCCAAAAAGAGGTATATAACTTGATTACTCTGGATATATTACTTTGTGACAAAACCATCTTTATGTAATAAAATAAATTTTATTTTATTAAAATTTATTAAAATTTTATGTTTTTTACACGATATGTACGTACATTTTGACCAGTAACTTTTTTGTACGACAGGTACAGCTTTCAAACCTTCATCTTTTTGATAGAGAATAAAATGGCGGTTAATTTTAAAATAAAAAAAGTTATTACGGAACTTTTTTGCGAATTTTGATTTTACTAAAAAAAAAACAAAAAAAAATCCAACTTTGAGATACTAAATTTGCACCTTGGCAACACTTAATATCATCAAATGATACATTAAAATAAAGCTACGACAATTACCTGTCGAGTAAAAAAAATTAAGAATCTTGATTAAATAGTTTGCGAAATTTTGCCATTTTTATTATAATTTTTTTTTTTTATCTCGTTACCCTGTATCTCGGTAATGGTGCATTTTCGGACATGTATGTAGTGGAGTTTTATTCCTGAAATTGACTCACGAATATCTCATATTACGTTGTCGGTTAGGTACTGAGACACCCTGTATATGTATAATGTATGTAACAAATAAATGTAATTTTACCTTTTTTTTTAGAATGCAGGTTCTGTACAGCTTTTTGCTGATTACGAAAAATCGCTTGGAAATTATTTGGTCGATGTTGATGGAAATATTCTGCTTGACTTATACACTCAAATATCATCTGTACCAATTGGATACAATCATCCAGATCTACTTAAAGTATTTGAGAATAAATGCAATATTAAAAGTGAAGTATTAATATATTTTAAGATTATTAGATAATTGATATAGGGAGAAAAATATTTTGTGATATACATGATCGTATTTGTATATATATGTTATATGTATAATATATACTTATATACATATATATTTTTTTAATTTTCATATTACTACATATAAATTTTTTTTTTTTTTGAAAATACAACAAATAAATCTCATTTACATTCATCCAAGTGCTGGTATGACATTTTAAATAAAAGATTGTCATATTATATCAAATTTACATTCTTCTTATGAATAAAACAAAACAATTTATATTTTTTTAATTCTTCCAAACATTTACTATTCATTTTAATTTAAAATAAAGAAATTATATATATATATATATATATATTATATAATAATAAATGGTATAAATATATATATGGTATAAATATATACATTTTCGTTCGTTATATCGTTATAGCGTTACGTCACACGCAACGTTTTCCATAACTGGAAAGAACAAAGAAAAATAAATTTATTTCTCTTTTTAAAAAAATATGTAGAGAGAGAGAGAGATAATCAAGAAAAAAACAAATGTAACTTGTAATTGTTTTGTATTGCATTTTATATTTATATTTGCGTATTTACAATTTAGACTCATATATTTTTTTGTGCAATTTCTCACTCTACATATATTTTTAAAGGCAAAAACGTACAAGTACATACTGATCTGCTAAAGAGTTAATAAAGTTTAAAGTGTTTATTCAAATAGTGATAATTTGAAATTTGCTGTTCTTCAGTACAATTTAAGGTGTATTAAAATATATAAATTATGTATGTATGCGTACCGAAAATTGCTTGAATTTAAATTTGAAAAGAATTTTATTTTATATTTTCAGTTCTACTATATTTTCGCAATATTTTGCATTCAATTCTACTGGATTTATGAGCGTCAGTATGGAAAATATGTATGTAATTTTATGAAAGGTTTTCTTAAAAAATTTTAATCTTTATGTATGTATTTATTTATTGAAAATACACAATTTTATGAATTTTATGATATTTATGATAAAGAATTCATTATTTTAAAGAAATAATTATATATAGAATCGGCGATCGATGAGGTTGTTCGTGATTGTATAAATTTGCCGTTACATCACATTTAAAATTATCAAAAATTTAGTATTTTCAATAAAAAAATATACCTATAAAGATTAAAATAAATTTAAAAGATTAAAAATTTTTAAGAAAATCTTTCGTAAAATTACAACATATTTTTTCCATACTCACGGTCATAAATCAACTTTCAACCGACAAACAGATATTTAGCACATGTATAACTATAATTAGCAGACCCCTAAAAATTGAGAAAATCCAGTATAATTGAAAATATAAAATAAATTTCTTTTTCAAATTACTCGTGATCATACTCGTGATCCACTAGTACCACAAGTTGTAAAGTTTACATTACAATCTGCATCCGAGGAAGAGGGGCGATATATTTTATCTCGTCTTAGGGATCACAGGATCTATTCACAGGTTGTATCTTCATGATAAAGAAGATGCATTCCTTCATGATAAAGATGAAACTGTGTGCATTGAAGGTAAAACTAAAACAAATTTAATAGTCTCCATCCAACAAGAAGGCCTTCCTACAGAGTATAAGCAAAAACCATTATAACTACGTATAGAGACGAGTTAACAGGAAGAAAAAAAATTTACATTTTTCTGGGGTTCCAATGTTTTAACATTGGAACCCCATAGAATTTTGAGAGAGATATTATTTTTTTTATTTTTTATTTCTCAATAACGAAGTAACGTTCGTTGGTTAACGATAATGAATAACGAAAGAAGGAAAATATGTATACATATTTTAAATTATTTCAAATTATTGAATATGGAAATATTTTAGTAAATATTTTCTAATTTTGGATAATTATATTTTTTGAAATTCAAAAAATATGTAATTTTTGGATTTCCAATTAAGATATCATTTTTTCTGATTCATATGTAAAATTTTTAACATACATACATAACAATGAAATTTTAGTTAGAGGTATAGGTATAGGAATTAGCAATATAAATTTGGAATTTTTTTATCAACTTCATCTAGCTATTAAATATTTAGTATAAATTCCACAAAAATCATTTTTTTTTTGATAATTCATTCATGAGCTGTAATAAGAGGTATACTTATTCATTAAGAAATAACTACCTAATTTCAATTTGTTTTGATATATACTTAATTACTTTATTAGTAAATATTAAGGCTTTTTTAATGCAATAAACATTATTAAGAAAACAATAAAAAGGTGGAAAAATATTAGATTTCATTTTTTTAATAAAATGTAAAACATTTCTAAAGTGTAAAATGTAGATGTTTAAAGTATCATTAAATTTTTGAAAATTAACAATATTTTAATATTCTATATAATATATAATTTGATTTATATTAAAAAAAATCCGGCTTTATAAATGTTGTGAAGGAACATAATTAAGTATTATGTAAGCAATATTTTTCTAATATTTATAGTGATATATTGCACAGGTATAATAATCTATTATATGGAACTCATCTTTAAAATTTAATAAATCTTTCATTTTCGTAGCTTCTCCATAAACATCAATAAAAAGTATATGTGATGTGATTTTCTTAAAAAAAATTTTGGAAATAATATTAAAAAAAGATTCATATGCAAAACTTGAGGACGTATTAAGAAATAATAATTTAAAAATATTAGATCTTTGTGATATTAGTAAAAAAAATAATTGAAATCGTAGATATTCTAAAACA
Source organism: Rhamphomyia laevipes (assembly GCA_963920725.1). Taxonomy (NCBI): domain Eukaryota; kingdom Metazoa; phylum Arthropoda; class Insecta; order Diptera; family Empididae; genus Rhamphomyia; species Rhamphomyia laevipes. Next base: position 86,938,720 of record OY987255.1, read on the forward strand.
CCAATCAGACCAAACCGCGCTTAAATTTTTTTTTTAAATTGTTAAAACCTTTTTAATTTTTTTAATTTTAAAATTAAATTAATTAATTTTAAAATTAAAATTGCATTTAATAATTGAAATTATAAATCCTACATAAATAACTCTATTCCTACCTTATCTATTTTTTTTATTTTATTACAATTTTTTATTCAGATAAAGCCTTAATATTTAATAATAAAGTAATTAAGTATATATCAAAACAAATTGAAATTAGGTAGTTATTTTATTAATGAATAAGGATACCTCTTATTACAGCTCATGAATGAATTATCAAAAAAAAAATGATTTTTGTGGAATTTATACTAAATATTTAATAGCTAGATGAAGTTGATAAAAAATTTCCAAATTTATATTGCTAATTCCTATACCTATACCTCTACCTAAAATTTCATTGTTATGTATGTATATTAAAAATTTTACATATGAATCAGAAAAAATGATATCTTAATTGTAAATCCTAAATATTTATATATTTTTTGCATTTCAAAAAATTGAAAAATCAAATTTTTGCTATTGCTTGAAAAGATTTTTTTTTCGTTTTATTGTCATTTTGCTTCGATACAAAATACACAAATTTAAAGAATGAGATTTTCTATTTTATGTGAGAGACATTATATTATGTGTGAGAGATGGGTGCCTACGGAATATTTTTCGTAGGCACTCAAAAAACAATTTTAGTTTGTTCCTTGTGAACTCGTCTCTATACGTAGTTATAATGGTTTTTGGTATAAGGCTCTAAGAAAAATATTCGATCGTTTTAATGAATCTTTTAGTATCTCTTCTTGTGATGTCTCTAAGGATTTAGAAACTTTTGCATCTCACATTAGTTCGAAAAGAATATCTCACCCTCAAAAATCTCGCGAGGACTCTTTAAAAAAAAATTGTGCCATACCACAACCAAAAAAATCACCATTCTGGTAAATTAAATTTCACTGACTTCTTAAGATTATTGTACCATAACTGTGGTGGTATCAGGTGTAAACTCAAAAAATTATTTCTTGATACAAAATCTTCCCATTTCGATGTTATAGTTATTGTTTAATTCCCACAATAATAATTAGTATAGGTTTTAGATATAATTTTATTATTCCCACAATAATAAGTAATGCATTTTTTAGATATAATTTTACATAATTTAAAATTAATATTTTGCTAATAAATTAAATTTGGGGGTTTCAAATATCCGTAATTTTAGTGTAACATGATACAAATTTAAATCAAATAATATAAATTTTTTTATTATAATATTAATTAGATTTATGGGAAAACTATTTCAAGAATTTATGTATGCAAATTAATATTTTGGGAATTATATTTAAGGTTGCATTCTAGAAATTATAATTAAGTACATTATGTGAATTATATTTTTGGTTGTATTAAGTGCCAGCTTGCAATTTTAGGATATAAAAGAAGCAAAATTTGTAATTAATAAATCATTCTATTTAGAACTGTTCCAAGACTTACTTATTGTTTTATTTCTGTCTTTGAGTCTGAAGACAGACAGTTCTACAGTGTTCTTAAACTTTACAGGTCCGACCGCGACAAGTATAATTAATCTAAGTTCCTAGTAGGAACCAATTTATTCATCAACGAATATTCACGCGGTAGAACAAAAGAGTTCTATCGCTCTACAAAAAACATTGGTGACCCCGACGTGATTCTACGTGCTACAACGTCAGAATTATCACATTTTACGAAAACTTTTGCTAAGTTTCATCATCATGACAACTGCGCTAGACGCTGCCATACTGAGGCAATCAGAGATTGGACAGGAGATCGAACGTCACTACGTCAATTACAACAAGGATTCCAAGGAACGGAAGGAGAAGGTAGAATACTTTAAGAACAGACTTGAGATTCTACAAAGCTTATATGATGAATTTGGTGAAAATCATGCAGCGATAATTCACGTATTAGACTCAGATCATGCCTATCTGCCGCAAGGTTGCAAGGAAAAAATCGAACAAGCATATATTAAATATAAGGGTATTCTGGAACTACAAAAGTCACTGTTGAAAGTATCCATATTTAAATCTGCCGTGTTCCCCGCAACACCAGTACAGAGCCAATCCGACATCAACCAGCTCACTAATGAACCAACAAATGAGGCTGAAGTACTACAAATAAAGTTACAGAGAGTTGCTATGACATCCCTAGAGAGATTGCTGCAAGGTTTGCAACAAGATATTGAGAAGGACAGCGCAGTAGCGTACCTCAATGCAAAGTTCGAAGCATGCAGCAAATATTACGCTGACGTCTCATCACGGCATCAAAACTTAATGTGCCAAACCTATATGGGAGACTACAAAAGCGAGTATTTTGAAGCTTTAGAGGACCAGTATTTTGAAATTACAGCCAAACTAGAAACAGCTGTAGATCATTCTAATATGGCTCCTCGTACAAGCAGTACCAGCGCTAAACATTTGAAACTCCCAAAAATTGTTATACCAATTTTTGATGGAAATAGCAGAAAGTGGAAACAATTCCAAGATATATTCGAACAAATGATACATAGTCAGACGAGTATCAGTGCAATTGAGAAATTTTATTATCTCAAGGCCAATCTTGCTGGCGAGGCAAGTCGCTTAATCTGCCATTTATTAGTAACAGAAGAAAACTATCTTACAGCATGGGATACGTTGCTCAATCGTTACGACAATCCAAGAGCGTTAGTTTCATCATGTTTGGCAGATCTGTTAGCCACACCAGCTTTAACAACAGAAACTCACTATGGTCTGAAACGCATCCATGACCATACCAAGGAATGTTTGCTTGCCGTGAGAAATTTAGGTGTTGATATTCGCAGTTGGGACTCATCGCTTATATTTTGCTACCAAAACTGGACGCTGAGACTCGTCGCTTATACGAGTTGTCGCTAAAGCAACCTAGAGAGCTACAGGCGCTAGATGATTTCTACTTATTTATTGAATTACGTTTTCAATCATTAGAAGCTGCTGGAAACAGAGTACAGCAGAGTTACCAATCTCGCAGGGCTACCAAAGTTCCCAACAGACCTTCTGCACTGTTGTCGAAAGAAGCGCAATCAGTTACATGTTCCAAATGCAAGGGATCGCACAAATTATACAAATGCGATGCTTTCAGTCGTTTATCTGCAGCAGAACGCTTAAATCACGTTAAGCGCTTCAAGTTATGCATGAATTGCCTGGGAACTGGCCATGGTGCATTGAATTGTTCGTCTGGAAATTGTATGAAGTGTCCAACCAAACATCATACCATACTTCATGAGTCATTTCCACAGCAACAAGCTCTAAAACTACAATCATCTGGTAATCAGCAAAGTTCATCGAGCCTAGCAGCACAATCCAACCTGGCAACACAATATGTATTTTTAGCAACCGCAATGGTAACTTTAACGGACAAAACTAACAAGTCGGTCAGCTGCCGTGCGCTGCTTGACTCCGGCTCGCAGTTGAATTTTATTACCGATAAGCTTGCGAAAAAGCTCAATATAAGAACTACACCACACAGCTTAGACATAACTGGAATCGGAACTCAGTTGAGCAAATCGCAGCGAAGAATTAATGTAGAACTTAAATCTAACATAACAGGCTATACAACACGATTAGAAGCATTTATTTTACCAAAAATTTCTACTGACCAGCCTCATCGTCATATTGATACAAAGTCATGGAATATTCCGAACAACATACAATTAGCGGATCCAGCATTCAATCGACCACAAACAATAGACTTGCTAATTGGCGCCGATATTTATTGCCAACTAATGTCTGTTGGACAATTTCGACCAAGAGAAGATGCGCCTATGTTTCAAAATACTCTGCTCGGTTGGGTTGTTCTCGGAAGAGCCAAAAATACATCAGCTGGTTCTATGTTCTGTGGTATAAGTGCGCATGAAGAAATATCTCTCAACGAACAGCTGGCCCGTTTTTGGGACATAGAGGAAGTTGGAGAGGATAGCAAGACTATGACAACCATGGAATTAAATTGTGAAGACATCTTCAAGAAAACGATGCAGAGAACCGAAACTGGACGGTTTCTAGTCCGGCTACCGTTTAAAACTCAAGAAAAGCTGGGTGAATCCAAACAGGTTGCCTTACAACGATTTTTTAGCATGGAAAAACGTTTGTTAAGGCACACCTCGTTGAGAATCGAATACACTAAGTTCATGCATGAATATGAAGCATTTCATCATATGGAAGAGGTACGAGAAGCAGACATACCTACCGGTCACTACTTTCTACCGCATCACTGCGTACTCAAACCTGAAAGTAGTACCACCAAATTAAGAGTGGTATACGATGCATCGGCCAAAACAACAAACAACAAGTCATTAAATGACATATTAATGGCTGGTCCCACGATACAGGATGATCTTTTTTCAGTATTGATCCGTTTCAGACTACATACATCCGTCTTTACAGCTGACATTTCCAAGATGTACCGGCAAATTATGATCGAGGACACTGACACTTGGTATCAACTCATAATATGGAGAGAAGGGCCAACCGAGCCGCTTAAATATTATCGACTAAAAACAGTAACATATGGAACCACCAGCGCTTCCTACCTTGCGATCAGATGTTTACACCAATTGGCGGAAGAATGTGCTAAAGAGTTTCCAATTGCAGCACAGATAACAAAAAGAGATTTTTACGTTGACGACGTTATGACCGGCTGTGATGATTTAGACAAGATTTTAAATCTGCAAACCGAGCTAAAAAAGCTACTCGCAAGTGGTGGCTTCATATTAAGAAAATGGTGCGCCAATCATTCAAAATTACTTCGAAATGTTGATTTACAAGATCGAGAAGAGCTCGTTACGATAAAAAATTCTACGGAAGGCAGCATTAAGACATTAGGTCTAACTTGGCTACCAACCACCGATCAGTTTAAATTTCAAACTATTTGGCCGGAACGCAAACAAATTACCAAACGAACAGTGACGTCCGATGCGGCCCATCTATTCGATCCATTGGGATTAGTTAACCCGGTTATAACATTGGCCAAGATCTTTATTCAAGAGCTCTTGAAATTGAAACTAGACTGGGATGCTGCATTACCATTAGAGCTTCATACCAAGTGGACTCGCTTCCGAAATGAATTGACAAAAACACAGAACATCGATATTGAGAGGCACGTACTTAGCATTGGAAAACGCAAGTATACCCAAGTACATATATTTTCAGATGCAAGTGAAAAGGCATATGAAACAGCAGTATACTAGTGATCCGTCGATGAAAAAGGAAGGTTCAAGGTGCGACTGCTGTGTGCAAAATCAAAGGTGGCCCCCACAAAAACAACAACAATTCCACGTCAGGAATTGTGTGCGGCCAAATTAGCAACGCAGCTCGCAAACCGTTTAAGGAAAACACTGTGTGTCGAAATACAGGAATGGAAATTTTGGACCGATTCCACCATTGTGTTATCTTGGATAGCAGCACCATCAGCCTCTTTTCACACATTTGTTGCCAACAGGGTCGCTTATATTCAAAAAAGCACCAATATTAATCAATGGCGCCATATTGCCTTTAAACAGAATCCAGCAGATCTTGCATCTCGCGGAATGTATCCTGAACAACTACTGCACTCCAGCTTATGGTTTGAAGGACCTGAATTTCTTGGGTTATCAGAAGATAAATGGCCCACAAATATGCTCGCTCTTACAGATGAAATGCCTGAAGCCAGATGCATAAAATCAGCTTTGCTAGAAACAACAAAAAAGAGTGTGATTGACTCAATTAAACACAACAACAATTTCCAGCGCTTACAAGAAACACTGGCATTTATGACACGATTTTGGAAAAACGCGAAACAACCTGAGGATTTGCGGACTCTGAGTATCAAACCCAACCCTCAAGAAATGGAACACTCACTGGAATTGATTACAAAGCATATCCAAATGAGAAATTTCAAAAAGGAGATTAAGGAGTTAGCATCCAAAAAGGTCGTGTCAAAGGATAGCAAATTGGCCTCGCTCACACCCTTCATAGATGACCATGGTGTTATACGCGTGGGGGGAAGGCTTTAAAAGTCATCGCTTCCTTTCAATGCAAAACACCCAATTCTTTTGGCAGGGTCGGATCCATTTACAAAAATGATGGTACAACAGTTACACTTAAAACATTTGCATGCAGGGTCGCAGGCATTGCTAGCGATCATACGGCCAAACCGACCACCATTCATCAACTAATGGGCAACTTACCAGCAGAAAGAATTGAACCAGCGCGCCCTTTTATGAATGTCGGGATAGACTTCTGCGGACCAATAACAATCCATTACAAAATTAGAGGAAAACGTCCTACAAAAACATATATTGCTGTGTTCGTCTGCTTCGCCGTCAAGGCGGTACATCTGGAGCTAGTGTCAGACCTAACAACAGCCAGTTTTGTTGGAGCCCTTAAACGGTTTATCGCTAGAAGAGGGTGTCCAACGAAGATTTTTTGTTATAACGCTACAAATTTTATTGGAGCCTTATCTGAAACCCAGAATCTGCATGAGCTATTCCAGAGCGAGCATCATGAATCAGAGGTTAAGAAAGAATGCTCTCGTCAAGGGATTCAGTGGCATCATATTCCACCTCGCTCACCACACTTCGGAGGTCTATGGGAGGCTGCAGTAAAATCAGCTAAATACCACCTAAAGAGAATTACCAGTGCAGCAACTCTTACTTACGAAGAATTGGCTACTATTATTACCGAGATCGAAGCCGCATTAAACTCTCGCCCATTAACACCGCTATCAGCAGACCCTAACGACGTACAAGCCCTAACACCTGGGCATTTTCTAATTGGTGAGCCATTAAGGGCTATGGAGGATGCCTATAGGAAGGAGCGCAATATCAATAGCTTACATCGATGGGAATTAGTAAGTCGGCTACGTCACGAATTTTGGGACAGATGGTCGAAGGAATATCTTCAGGAGCTTCAGATCAGAGCTAAATGGAAAGATGGAACCTGCTCGGTCAAGGTTGGCAGTCTCGTACTGTTAAAAGATTCAAATCTACCTCCATTACAATGGGTCATGGCACGTGTCATCAAAACAATACCCGGAGATGACGGTCGAATTCGAGTGGTAGACTTAAAAACTTCCACAGGAACATTTACTCGTGCCATACATAACGTTTGTCCATTGCCAGACGTGGATCAATTAGATGCAGTTGACTCGAACCAACCCGCAGTAAGGGCATCAAAGGAGACCAGCACGCAACAAGAGGCGAATATAGAAACCAAAACGGACCAAACAAATAAGAAGGTCGACAGAACAGCAGCTACCAATCCAAAGGGTCAACCCAGATACAAGATCCCTAAATTAACTACAGCAGTTACGAATCTATTTTTGTTAACGTCACTCGTCATGCCATCGTTCGCAGTTGTTCCAGTTGAGGTAGTCCCATTTAACAACACATCTGGCTTGTATTTTGAAAATTTAGGGAAGGTGCACCTCATAGCTGACGAATGGAAAATAGTTGTCTACTACGATCTGAAAACATACTGGAATGAAATCGAGGGACTGAGGCAATGTATTTGGGCCTTAGATGAAATTTGCAGTATCACGGAAGAACATAAGAGCCATTGCAATGCTGTCGCAGCACACCTATCACATCAGTTTGAAGTTATTAGACACATCGACGATCTCATACTGACTGGACATGCAGTTGATCGAAAGCGCTCCAAGCGTTCACCATTTGATTTTATAGGTAGCCTAGCAAATGGATTATTTGGTATATTAGATCAGAAATATGCTGACAAGCTCCAACAAGAAATTATAAGAAGTCAGAACAACCAAGAGCATCTATTGAACCTTATTAAAAATCAAACATCGCTGATAGACGCTACTTCCAATATACTACACAAGGTTGAAGATGATATTAACCAGCAGTTAGAGAATATTTACAGTCTACTAAGCAATATTACGAATCAGCTGAATAAACAACAAGATGTAACGCAGGCATTCAATACTCTATCAACTCAAACTATGGCAGTAGCAAATGATTGTCGCAGCATGCAGAATGCATTCATTGATCTACTAACGGAAACGCATCATGGTCGAATAAATCCATTGCTAGTAACACCCGATCAGCTCAAAAATGAGATTTCTGTTATAAGAGAGAATCTCCCTGCTAATACAATAATACCAAGAGGCGCAAGCGGTACAGAGCTATTAACATTGTACACATTGATGAAGGCTAGAGGAAGGATGACTCTGCAATATTTAATCATTACCATAGATCTTCCTTTAGTGAACATAGAGCGTTATGAGATCTTTGCAATAACACCATTTCCAATGCGTCACGAAGGCACACTCTTATTCATACAGACTTCACTCAGATATTTGGTTTTAAATATACATCAAGACAGCTACTTCGCTTTAACGGAACAACAATTCGGTGGATGCGTCACTGTGTCCGAAGGGAACCTATTCTGCAATCAGCAATACCCGATATTCAAAAAGGGATCGCAGGCTTATCTGTGCGAAACGTCGCTTTTATTTCAAGAAAACGACCTTTCTCATTGTGAAGTTGAGCAAACGAAACTAGCAAACTGGTGGAAAGCATTACACAGTGGAAAGGAATGGTTGTTTTCATTAACAGAAGAAATATCGTTCACGGCTATCTGCGAAGAAGCCACAATACGAAAAAGCATCAAGGAGGATGGGATACTCAAGCTGAATGCTCCATGCGTTATAAGGCATCCATCACTCAGCATCGACTCACCAGCGAATAAGACTAGCAGCCTGAAACTACCAATAATAACATCGAATATCAGTAAAGGATTCACTATCAAGAAACATCAGCAAGTAAACCTACACCCATTGACAATAAACAACAGTGCAGACATCAGCATAGTGAAGGACGCCATACAAAATCTACAAAATAAGGAACAACTGTCTACTGGTCTAAACTCACATGATATACATCAATACATTGTTAGCTACTCGACAGCAGCACTATTTTGTCTGTGCGCAGCAGGTTTTGTTATATGGAAATGTTGGATCAAATTCCAAAGTCCGACACCAGCACTACGGAGATTACAGCACTCACATCCTACCACCACATCGAGAGATGACTTATTTGAGTTACACGAAATTGTTTAAATCTCTAGCAGCTTTAAAGGTAGGGGAGGATGTTTAATTCCCACAATAATAATTAGTATAGGTTTTAGATATAATTTTATTATTCCCACAATAATAAGTAATGCATTTTTTAGATATAATTTTACATAATTTAAAATTAATATTTTGCAAATAAATTAAATTTGGGGGTTTCAAATATCCGTAATTTTAGTGTAACATGATACAAATTTAAATCAAATAATATAAATTTTTTTATTATAATATTAATTAGATTTATGGGAAAACGATTTCAAGAATTTATGTATGCAAATTAATATTATGGATATTATATTTAAGGTTGCATTCTAGAAATTAGAAATGATCGAGATTATAAACCTACTGGTCCTTCAAGAAGAGGTGGTGTTTTAATAGCTTTGCATAACACACTAACTCATGAAATTATTCAAACCAACCCCTAACAAACTTTCGAACATACTTTTATTAAATTTCGTCTAGGTAACAAATATATTTTCATTAGGGTAGTATATATCGCACCTACTTCTGACGAAACGGTCTACAGTGAATTTTTTAAATCTTTCCTTACAGTTTACTCTTTCTTAAGTGATTTGGACGACATATTCATTTTCGGTGATTTTAATCGCCCAAATCTATCGTTTGTCGCCGACGAATCAGACTTTCAGTAAACTTTTCTGACGACACAGACTATGCTCTATTTCTATTAGATACTTTTTATGGAAACAATCTCCACCAGATTGTTCAAAATCCTAACAATTATGGAAATTGGCTTGATCTTGTATTCTCTAACGCTTATGACAATGTGATTGTTGGTCCAGCCAGTGATGTTGAGAATCTTTTCTCAAACACCCATCATCACTCAGCTATAGTTCTAGAAGTTCCAACCACTGATATCTTTTTTTCAAAATCATACAATAAATCAATTGTATACGATTTCCAAAATGCAGATTATACAAGTATAAGTGCTTATTTATCTGTTATTACCTGGACAAATATTCTATCTACTAATGACCTTGATAACGCCGTTTCTCTATTCTACAATAAAATTTCTGAGCTAATTGAAAATTTTGTGCCAAAAATTATTAAAAAGGATAGAGTATCCGAACCTTGGCTTAATAAGAATTAAATTATTCAAGAAAGTTAAGAATATGGACACCGTAAATGAAACCTGGAAACTAAAATACAACCAGCTAGCTTCAAAATTCTCAAAACAATCACACGAATATATGATCGCTATGTCCTTAATGTTGGCCAAAACATTATTCAGGACCTTAATTTTTTTTATGACTTTGTAAATATAAAGCGTAAGACTATGGGATATCCTTCAAATATTAACAGAGAAGCCAACTCTTCTTCATGTCCTAAAGTCATCAGTGATATGTTTGCCGACATTTTTCAAGAAGTTTTCTCTGCTATTTCTGACACTTCAGATTGTTCTCCCACTAATTTTAATACGCCTTCTCTTACAGATAGTATTTCACTATCGATGGACGATATAGAAAACGCTCTTAATAACATTGATAGTAAAAAAGGTCCTGTTCCTGATTTAACCCCTAATACTTTTCTTCAAAATATTGCACAACATGTATCTCTTCCATTACTACTTCTAATTAATAAATCTTTAGCACTAGGTCATTTGCCTACCGCGTGGAAATCATCGTACCTTACGCCTATTTACAAAAATGGTGATAAATGCAATGTAGAGAACTATAGAGGCATTGCAATTCTATCATCTATTCCAAAACTTTTTGAGAAAATTGTTTGTGATAAACAATCTAAAATAATTAATCCTATTTTGAATGAACAACAACATGGGTTTAGAAAAGGTAGATCTACAATAACTAATCTTATGGTACTGGTATCTGAAGGTCTGTGCCAAATAAAAAAAGGACATCACTTTACCGACTTTAGTAAAGCGTTTGATCGTGCCGACCATACTATTCTAATTCAAAAGCTGAAAAAACAATGGCTAAAATCATATCTAACCAACAGAACACAATTTGTTAAATTCCAAGGTTGTATTTCCAAACAAATTTCGGTTTTATCTGGTGTGCCACAAGGTTCGCATCTAGGTCCTCTTCTTTTCAACATTTTCATTTCCGACTTATCAGAATTTTTATCTATATGCTGATGATTTAAAAGTATATCATGTTATTAAATCTTCATTAGATGCAGCATTTCTATAATCCAAGCTTAAAGATCTAAATGAATGGTGTACTAAAAACAAGCTGTATCTCAATGTAAAGAAGTGCCATGTGATTACATTTTCTCGCAAGATAAAAAATTAATCACTTTGAAAAGATTATTGCAAAAGCTAGTAAATTGCTTGGATTCATAAAAAGGAGAGCAAAAGAATTTAATAATATATAAGTCACTAAATCTTTATACTGTGCTCTCGTTCGTCCTACCTTAGAATAAGCGTGTCAAATTTGGGACCCAAATTTTCAATGGCATAGCAATAGAATTGAATCGATTCAGAAACAATTCATTCTCTTTGCATTAAATAAGCTTTATAATCCCAGAGACTATGATAATCTACCCCTATGCACACATACTTTCGCTAATAAATCTTTCATCTCTATCGTCTACGAGATTCATTTTATCTTCTTGTTTTACTTTTGATGTATTAAAAAATAACATTCAAGTTAATTTCATATCAAGCAAAATAAAATAAAATGAAGATACTAGACATACGAGAGTAACTAGACCATTACTAGAATATTGTCATCGTGCGGAATATGGTAAAAATGAACCAATAAATAGATGCTGTAAGGTTTTCAACAAATTTAGGGCATTTTACTCATCCTCTATTTCTAAATTTAATTACAAAAAACACCTTCAATCTATATTGAAATGAACACATATCATGGTATATGCACTTTTTATTGTAAAATATAATTTTGAAATTTTTATTTTATTATGTATTGTATATTTTAGTTTTACATTACGTAATAATTATATATTATATGAATAAGTATTCTGTATATAATTTTAGTTTTATATATTATCTAGACCTAATTATTTTTTAAAGTATTGTAAATTTATCTAAATTTAAAATTTTAATTTATCTTTGTAATGCCTTGTTTGGTTAATTTTCGGTAAGCATACATTCATAATTTATATATTTTCATACACATGAATACAGGTGTATCAATTTCTCTCGGATCATCATCACTATACCACGTTAAACCATCGAAATCGTAGATTTATATATTTTACTATATATACTACGATTTTGGTACCCAGTTTTCATTTTTTAATTTTACACTTTTCGTCTGCTTAAAGCTTCTTCAAATTCTTTATTCTATGATGTGAGCTTCCAAAAACAAAACAAAAAAAATGTCAAAAAAAAATGATTTGGTATGTTCATTGCCTAATTAGAAAGTCTTACCTATCGTAGTTAATTTGCATTTATATTCCTATAAACTCACCTCTTCAATAAAATTTATAATTCAATTTTCTAAGTTGCATTTCGGCATATAAATATAATTATTAGTTTCTTACTTGCAGATTTTCAAAAATTGGTATATAGGTACTAAAAGTATATTTGTACAATAATGATTAATATAATGCAATCATTTTAACATCTTTTATATTTTTCGGCAATATAAAAGGTGTTAACAGATCTATGCATTCATTTGATGAATTTCATAATAAGATATATTTGATATTCATAATTAATTTACATTATACATCTGCCTGATGCTAATACACCTTTTGAATTATATTTATTCCGATTCATATGAATTTCAAAAGAAAGAAACGGTTTGTTTCAGCTTTCAAAAACAATGTTTCTGCTTTATAAGTATATATACATTTAGGTTATGTATATTATATGAGGAAAATATTCTGCATGTAATTTTTATATTATAGATTTTATTGTAATAATTACATAATTTTTTTAAATTTTGTGATTGTACTTATTTATAGCGTTAATAAACCGACCAGCATTAGGCGTATTTCCTGGTAAAGATTGGCCGGAAAAAATAAATTCAATTCTTTTGCCGGCTGCACCAGATGGTCTTACTAATATAACAACTATGATGTGTGGATCATGTTCCAATGAAAATGCATACAAAAATATTTTTATATGGTAATTTAACTTTAAAAAATATATTATAGATACATTGAATTTTGATCGTTAATTAACGTGCACTGTAATTATTAAGTTATCGAGCAGTAATTATCAAGTTATTAAGTTAAAATATTTTAAATATTACAGTATGAAACAATAATATGTTGCTATTGCGCCACAAAATAAAGATAACAAATTAATTATTAATTTTTTTAAATAATAATTATTACAAAATAAAAAATAAATATATATTTTTTTTTTATTAAAAGACTTTCCTTTATAAATAGTAATATGAAACTAAAAACTAATAAATAAGAATACTAAAATTATATAATCTTACATTCTTCTATCTAGAGTTTTAGGTATGGTCAATTGTAGTAGGGTTAGCTGCGACTATACTAGAGTAGAGCTTCAGTAAAGGTAAAAAGTTTCGTTAAAGGGAAGTAGACTCCTTATAGATACTATTAATTCTCCTAAGATCTCCTTATATATACAATTAATTCTGATCAGATTTCCTACCATTAATTCTGATCAGGTTTACATCCCTTTATAAGAAGTGGTCTACTTCCCTTTTATTATTCTTTACGTATAATGAAGATCTACTCTAGTACAGCCGAAGTAACCTTACTATAATTGACCATTACTGAAACTCTAGGTAGCAGAATGTAAGATTATGTAATTTTAGTATTCTTATTTATTAGTTTTTAGTCTCATATATTACTATATATAAAGGAAAGTATTTTAAAATAAAATTATTATTTAGTCGGTTAAATATAAAATGAAGAACAATCAGCAAATATAATATTGTTTTGATTGTAATATTTAGATATTACTTGCAATTAAAACAAAATTTTGTGCTTAAGATTTATATTTAAGAATGCATAATTTTTTTTTTAGAATGATTATATAATAAAAGTTTAATACTTTTCTGTAACATAAGGTAAATTTACTTAAATTTTATTTAAATTAAACGATTATGTACATTATAATGTTTTTAGCAGTAGCGGTGTTGTCTGAAAAATTCTCTGTTGGCTAAATTTAATTTATTTATATTTTTATTTTAATCAGTTGCCCAATTTCGAAAATATCATGAGGACTGGATTAACATCAAAGGAGGTAGAAACTATTCCTTCTGTCATACCAATATCAATAAGACGAAAAATTCATTGTTGGGTTTTGCAATAGCAAATATTATGACCTACATTCTCGCCTTTGGTATGAAATTAAAAACAAATTTAACAATGTTTTTCAATTTGATTTTATCACCTCTTGTATTTCCAACCCGTACAAATTGAACTTGAATTCGTATAAAATCATCAAACTAATATGTTACTATATTGTTTTGATGTTTATATTTTTCGCAACGATTTGGGAAAAGTGTTTTATCATTTAATAAATTTGGAAGTTGACCAAGGTCATTTCTCATTTGCTTCAACGCGTGCTTGCTACGATCTGGGAAATAGGTTTGGTGGTGTGATACTTGTACTTTACATTTAGGCATTGTCATCTTAAGACACCAGAAGATAAAGAGTCATGTACTTCAGTAGACTTTAGGAACACATTCTCTTCCATATCATATTTGTTTTTCGGATTTAATTTGAATTTGCATTTTTCTTTCTATCATATCAAATTGATCCACAGTTTGGTTTT